>CANXYC010283443.1:0-10425 GCA_948193065.1 Aleurites moluccanus | reverse complement strand
ATTAATGTTAATGTTTGGATTTTTGCTCGAGAGAGATTAATTCATAATTTAGAGTAATCAATCCATCAAACACTTTAGTTTTGAAATCATTATTGAGTCAATCAACCGGTTAAATTCAATTAACGGAATCTAAATTCTAGATCGTTTCCCTTTAATATCTTAAATTCCCAAGTTGAGATTTCTTATTTAATTAAATTTTGCTTTAACAATTCATCCAAATCAAATTAATTTCTTTCCAATTAATAAAAATAATATTAAATTCAGTAATTGACAACGCCTTTCTGTGGGACGAAACTCTACTCACTCTATTACTTGCTAAAGTGATTCGTGCACTTGTGAAAAGCCCGAACACAAGAAAAAAGTCAATTTTTCTGAAATGCAATTTTTTTCAAATTAAATAATCTCTTTTTAGATTATCATTCCAATTTGAAGTTCTAGAGGTTACCAGAGGAGTATCTTGATCTAAAATGGCTAATTGATTAAAAACTAGATACTACTCTTCTAAAAATTCAATTATGTCAGCTACACCATAATATTCATGGCAATTTTATTTTCTAAAGGATAATTTATATAAATAGAATCAATTCTAATTAATTCATCCCCATACTTAATTCTTCCACAAACTCAAAAATATTTCTACTGTATCAGTGGATGCTCTTTTCTTTCTGTAATCGAAAACTGTTTTATACTATTATACACTCTTTCAGGGATTAAGGAATTCCCTGCAAAAATTTCATCCATAAACTAGCAAATTAAATTAATTTTGGACCTATATGAATAGTATTTTGAAAATTAGGGACCAAAATGTAATTAAATGTTAGTTTATTTATGGAAATGGACTTTTATGTTTTGAAAATTAAAATTCAGAAACTTTATCATTATAAAATAAAGTTAAAGGATTATAAAATATATTAGTTTAAAGTTGAAAGACGATCACTGAGACTTACCATCATTTAAGAGATAAAAAATATGTGAGACATATAAAATTTAATTTAAACATCACAAATTTCAATGCAATCATCCTAGAATATATAATCAAACAAAAATCAGCCAACAGATATCCAAAACTTTAAGATAGGCAAATATACTGCAACCATATTTTTTTTTTAATATGAGTTTTGATTATAAATGAAATTAAAATTTTCTTTAAAAAAAGAGAGATTGCAAGTTCGAATTCTAAAATTAATATAAAAGAAAATTACAAAGGCAAATATATGAATGAACCATATAATATCCCATAAGAGGAACTATATATAAATTTCTAAATCAAGAGTGGAAGAGTAAATAATACTATTTTTCTTCAAATCAGTTTGACAACAAATGTTCCACTAAATCATTCAAGGAATAATAAGAAGAACCACCTTCAATTAAACAAAGCTTAGCTTTCTCCTTAAATTCCATAGCTCTTTGTCTCACCTCCTCTCCTTCTTTATCCACCATTAGCCTTCTTATACCTTTCTCTATCTTTACCCTCTCAAACTCAGTCTCCATTTCTAAGCCTACCCGCCATAGATAACACACGTACCTCATATTCAAACCTTGGTCTCCAAAAAATGGCTTGCAAAGCATTGGAACTCCTTCACAAATTCCCTCCAATACTGAATTCCATCCACAATGAGTCCAAAATCCTCCAATTGCCTCATTTGCCAACACTTCTTGTTGGGGTGCCCATTCAACAATATAGCCTCTCTTCTCTACTCTTTCTTTGAAATTCCTTGGTAAGAGCTCAGTGAAATTCCTTGTATCGCGCACCAAACCAGGCCTAAGAACCCACAAGAAATGTTGCTCACTATTACCTAGACCCCAGGCTACTTCAAGTAACTCATTTTCACTAATGCTAACCATACTACCAAAACTTACATAGAGAACAGAATTTGGAGCTTGTCTGTTCAGCCAAGAAATGCAACTTGTGTCTTCTTTTATTAGTGAATTCGAGGAATTTGGAGCAAATTTGTGGAAAGGACCAATTGGAAATATTGAAGTATGGAAAAATTCTGGAACCTTTGCTAGTGCTTCTTGCTCAAGATAATACATTGTGTTTACAATAATAGCTGAAGAGTCTTTGATTGCACTTGTTACGCTTGCTCTCAGCTCTTGCAGGGCATTTGTAGGATGCTCTCTCATAGAGGCAATAATGTCCTTAAGTTTCAGGGACTCAAGCTCAGGGCAAAAGCCTTCGGATATAGAATCTGTAATATTGTAAGAGTAGAGATTATTAATTACTTGCGGATTGATATCTAATAGATATTTAGACACTGTATGTCACCACAAATTTTCTTAATTAGTGTCCTAATTAAGTAGATTAAAAAAATGAGTGTAGGTAATATTTTTTCAATTAGTGTCTTATTTTTCTTATTTATATAATTTGATAATTTCTCTTCTTTTAGGAAAAAATTTTCATATCGAGTTAGGATTTTTGAAACAACTTTCTAAATATTTTTTTGATGAACTTTAAAATTTAGAATATAAATATAAATTATTTTTCTCTTTAAAAATATTCTAAATTTTAATATTTTTTAATTAATAATTTTTATTATCTATTATTCTAATATTTAATCTTGATTCAACATAAAGTTTCCACTTTTTCAAGATCAGAAAAATCTAAATTTGAGTTGTAGGTAAAACTCTCTCATTATATTTAGGTCCGGTAGGTTTAGTTATTCATAATAATTGTTAGTTATTACTGATAGCTATTAATTTGAGTTGTAGATAAAACTCTCTCATTATATTTAGGTCCCGTTTGATTTAGTTATTCATAATAACTGTTAGTTATTACTGATAGCTATTAGTTGATAGTTGATAGCTAGTAATTATTATTTAATAGCTGATTGTTACAGATGTTTGATAATATTAGTATTAGTCGTTAGCTGTTATTATGTTGAATAATCATTAATGATAAATATTAATATTTATTTTTTATTTAAATATTATTTTTATAAAATAATTTAGTTTTTTTTATTAAAAAATAAGTTTTTATGAAAAAATTTTATATTGAAATTTTTATAAATAATTTTTTTTTTATAACTTAATAATTATTTATAGTTAACTGTTATTAGTAAATAAATGTTATGATGCACTTATTAAAAATAAAAATATTAACACTTTCATTAATTTTTTTTTATCAAATATTCACTTAAGGATGGATACATCCGGGATCTTGCTGGGGGCTACAATGCCCAACCATGCATGTGCCTTAGCATTTTCCACATTATTAACCTATGTGGGTTAGTGTCCTTTTCTTGAAGCAATTTTCGAATAATTCAATAAGCATATTCCATATATATGTTGCACATGCATGCATGTATATAATAGCCCCCAAAACGAGAAAAACCTTCAAAAAAATTTTCAATGAATAATTGACCTCATATAATAATGCTTAAATTTTGTTCTGTCTTGTTGTCGGCAAATGAATAAAATATTATTTTTTAATAGGTTAGGTAAAAGATCAGAAGAACGTGCACCAATTTGTAATTATAAACATTATACATTTACGGTGTTGCCAGTTGTCTACTAAATGTTTGTGATATTTTTGTTATTAAAGACTTAAGAGTGTAATGTATTTTTATATAATAATTTTTTATATATTTTATTTTAATTATTTAAAAAATTTTATAAATTTTTTAAAAAATTTTATTTTGATAGTGTTTGATATAATAAATTTATTAATATATTTTTTATGCTAAATAAAAATTATTTGATTAATTAAAAATATATTAGAAATGCGTTAAATCTATATTATTAAATATGATATATAAAATTTCTAATGTATTTTTAGCTGTCCAAATGATTTTTATTTAATATAAAAAATATATCAATAAATTTATTATATCAAACATTATCAAAATATAATTTTTTAAAAATTTTATAAAATTTTTTAAATAAATAAAATGAGACATATGAGAAATTGTTATGCAACCCAAATTTCATTACTTAAAAAAATATATATTATTATTAATAATGATTAAATATTAAAAATTAATTAATTAAATGAGATTTGTATTATAATTAATATATTGATATAATAAATTATTATTAATTATTTATAATTTTATATTGTGCACTAAATTTACTTTAACTCCCTAAATTTTCTTGAAAATTTTATATGTGATTTTACCTCACTAAATTTTATATATTTACTCCCACTAAATTATTACTATATAATTTTAACTATTTTATATTTAATTTATCTCAACTAATTAATATTTAATTAATTTTGTATAAGAATTAATTATCTTAATTATAAATGGATTATATGTAAAATTAATTGGGTATTAAATTAATTTTAATTATCAAATTTTAATTTTTTAATAACTCATAAATTTTGATAATGATACTGAAATTCGAGCAGAGCAAGTGATTATGAATAGTTTTAAAAATAAAATTCCATAATATAGTTGGCCAAAGAAAGAATACATAGTCTGCGTACCTAGAAGAAAAGCGTAGCCATTTTCCTGTGGATGAGGAACGACGGCAAAAGCGAATATAGTAGCAGCAGCACTCGTCCGCACCGAGATCGCCGGTAACTTGAGATGATTAGCAACACTTTGAGCACAGTGCATAATCCCATCATAAATTATACAAGAAATTTGATCATTTGAATCTTCTTTTTTCATCATTTTCTTCATACAGATCTCAAAAGGTACTTCACAATTCTCGTTAAGAGCCTTAACAGTAGTCAAAAAATCTCTATGCTCATCTTTGCTTTCAAATGAATTGTCGATTATCGGAATAAAAGTGAAGTTAGGATGATTTGAAGGATTAGGAGTGTTGAATTGGGGATGTATAATAGTGATTGAGAAGCCTTTTGAGTGAAGGATTGTGGCTAGTTGTAACATAGGGTTTATGTGACCTTGAGCTGGGAACACCACAAATACTAAACGTTTACCATTTGATTTTCCAATTTCTTCCATTGTTTGCTGTTTGATTTGCAGTTGAAGCTTTTTGTAACAGTTACTGCTGGCTGCTTTGGAAATTTACAAATGCATGATATATTGCTACTTCAATTTCAAAGATTCTTTTGACCTTTCTATGTCTAAAAGGCAATTCCGTTAACCATTTATTTAGGAGTTGTTTGATTGGTCAATTAAATACTTCTAATTATCGGTGGTCAATATGCGCGTTGTCAATTAAAAAAATTTATATTGTTTGGTTGACCAACTAAAAACTCTGATTATGACAAAATTTCTCTTCGATCGGTAAATCCCATAAGCAGTTATAAACTGTTTTTAGCGATAGACGATTTGACAATCGCACTTTTATATCAATCACACATTTAACAATTACTCTACCAAACACTTCCTTAACTATCCAATTTCAATAAAATTTACTAGTTTATTTGATAACCAATGTAATATAATATATTACCGTATTAATTATAATTTTAAATAATTAATTATCATATTAATTTCATAAATAATTATTATTTAATAATATTTAATTATTATTTAATAGTTCATAAATTTATATGTGGTAAACTAGATTTACTTGAGATTTTTTTTTTCCTTTTTGAGGATAAAATTTCATTTTTTAAAAGCATTAAAAAAGAGGATTGGTATTTAAAATGACTATTGAAAAAATTATATATACACTTAACGGTTTGATTATATTTTTACTTAGGTGTCAATTTTTTTGCAATTTTGAATGCACTCTCTCTTTATTTATGTGAAATTTCATGGCAAATGCCCATTGGAGATACGGTGACGCATGGCAATGGGCAACAATAATTGATTCTTATTCTCGCTTGGAAAAGTCATCGTTCCGACTATTACTTAAGATATTTCCTTGTGTATATAAATTGATTTTCAATTAATTTTAGATTTATTCTGAAATTTACACTTTTTTTTTTTTAATTATATCATACTATTTTTTATCAGTTTTATCTTAATTTAAAATTTTAATTATAATTTTACCCTATTTTTAATTATAAGAAATATTTTACTAATTAAAAAGTCAAAAAATCAATTTATCTTAAAATTTATTATATCATATTATCAATTGAATTTTTAATTTTTAATTAAAATTAATTCAACTCTTTAATTTTTTTTAATTTGATTAATTTAATTATTAATTTGATTATTAGTAATTTATCAAATTTACAAAGTTGAATAATCCAATTAGCTCCTATTAAAGTTTATAATTAATTATTTTTTTAACATGAGAGGGATCGAAGTTAAATTTGTTATTCATACTATATGTACACTTATCGCTAAATTATACTTGATGTATAATATTTATAATTAAATTGATTGTATAGTATATAAAATTTTAAAATGATATATATATACACGAGACATTTTTAATTATTTTAATAAAATTTAATAAAAAAAATATATAAATAACTAAGTTTATTGATAAAATTAAAATATAAAAACTAACTGTACTTTTTTTTAAAAATATTCTCATTCCTAAATATCGTATCTTCTTTTATATACATATTCTTACTTTTTTATTTAATTAAAATTAAAATATTGAGAAATATATATGAATAATTTTATGTATAATATTTATACATTATATTTTTATTTATTTATTTTATATATATTTTAATTTAAAATCAAATTAAAAAATATTACTTTTATTTAATTAAAACAATTAATTTTTATTTAATTATTTAATTTATTTTATTATTTTTTGTATGTTAGATTAAAAAATATTTTTTGTATATTAAAATAAAATTATTTTATTTTGTTAAATATGCAAAAAATAATTTTATTAATCAAATATACAAAAATAAGAAAATAAATTACTTTTAAAAATTAATTATTTAATTAAATAAAAAGTAATTAATATTAATTTTAAATTAAAATATACAATAAATAAATAAATAAAATTATATATTAATATTTTATACATAAAATTATTCACATATATTTTTAAATATTTTAATTTTAATTATTAAACGAAAAGTAAGAAAATATATATAAAAAAATAATTGACGATATTTTATAAATAATAATATTTAAAAAAAGAAACGCAATTAGTTTTTATATTTTAATTCTGTTAATAAATTTGACCATTTTATTTATTTTTTTATTTTTTATTAAATTTTAGTAAAATAACTAAAAGTGCATCATATATATGTAATAAGAGAAAAATAATTTATTTTTTATTATTTTAATTTTAATGAAATAAAAAAAAATTTGATTAAATATATAAATCTAATTTTGAAATTTTATAAAATAAGAAAATAAATTAAATAATTAAAAATAATAATTTTATTTATTTTAATTTTAAAAAAGTAAATAGTTAAATACAAATTAGTTATTTTAATTTAACAAAAAGTAATTTTAAATTAAAAATAATAGTTATTTTAATTTTAATTAAATAAAATAATTAATTTTTATTTAGTTATTAATTTATTTTATTTTTTATAAATTTAATTTTAAAAAATATTTTTTTGTAAATAAATAAAATTTTAGGGACTAAATTATAATTTGTCAATTTTTTAATCCATATGGAGCCCAGGAACTGAAGTCAATGGAGAGAATATTTGAAATTGCAGGTTTTAATAATGTTAGAGTCAAAATTATATCTCAAAAAATATTAAAAGTTAATGTGCTCCTAGGACTAAACATAAGGGTCAAATTTGTACTTTATCCCAAAATAAAATAATGAATGGATATTAATTTTTTAAAAAAGAAAAATGATGAAAATTGAAAAATAGTTTTGGTGGAGAAGCCACCATATGGCCACTAATGGCTTCTAAATTAATTAATTAATTTTTTTAATATATTAGTCAAATTAATTTTTGACTCAAAATTTCATTCTTTAAAAATTTGCTATTTTTTATCTTTTCTTTTTTCTATCTCTTTCATTTTCTTATTTAAACACTTTCACTTTGTCAATTTTATTCAAATTTATTTTTAACTTATTATTTATTCATCACATTTTAGGTGTATTAAGAAAAATTAGATTAAAAACTGCTCTAGAATTTATTAAAAAACGAACACTGGAAGGTGTTCATGATTTAGATTTTCCTTGAAGTCTCTTTATTAATTTAGCTAATTTATCCTCTATATAACCCTTTTAATTTTCAAATTATTTTTCCTATAATATTAAAGAATCTAATTTGACTTATCCATAATTAATTTCAAACAATTCACTTCCTATAATTTATAAAAATTCTATTACCGATTGACATTTCTTATAACTATTCTTAAACTCTCTAATATGCGATGCGGGTTATTACAATACCCTTATAGGAGAACTTCATATTTTCAAACTTATCAGACTCTCATAGGGAAATTTCAGATTTTCAAACTTATTAGACCCTTATAGGGGAACTTCAAATTTTCAAACTTATCAGACCCTTCTAAGGGAACTTCAAATTTTCATACTTATTAGACTCTCATAGGGTATGTAACACCCTAGCCCAAACCATATAGGTACCTTTAGGGAATTTACCTTCCTTTCTTTATAATGTGCTAAATTGATATGTGAATGCATGAAATATATAGTTATGCATGTTGTTTGACCTAATTTTAGGTCTAGAAATTTGTTTAAAGTCAGTTAGGACTCAATCGGGTAAGTTTAGAAATTTTTAAAAATCGGGGGACTAAAGTGTAATTTTTCAATTTTTCGAGGTCTTATGGTTTTAATAGCATATTTGAGTAAATAAAAGAATAAAAGTGAATGTAAATGGACTTAGTTAATTTATTTGAGGATTAGATGGAAAAAATGTACCTGGTTGGAGGCAATTTCGGAGAACTCGGCTCAATCGGGGGCGTTTTAGTGATTTCGGTGAGTGGGAAGGACCATTCTGTAATTTTTCTGTGTTTATGGGAGTATTAGGTGTATGTAAACCTATTATAACAGTTTAGGCTTGAAAAATCTAGCCGTTGGATTAAATGATGAAAAAACGGACGGTTGGATCGTTCGGGAGCATAATAACTATCATAGTCTCATCTTATTGGATTTTTGCCTTAATGATAATTATTTGGTGTGAATGATCTAATATAGGCTTGATTGACTTTGACTTTTGATGGCCAATAGGATTAAAGTAAGCTAATTGGATGGTTAGATGTTAATTTTAATATCAATGTACCAATGCTTTGTTGCACCTAATCTCACCATTATATAAATATAATATTTCAGCCATTTCTTTCTTCTCCAACCAAAAATTGTTGCAGAATTTTCAGCCCCTTCACTCCTAAGTTTCGGCCATTTCCTTATTTCCATTCCTTTGTGATTTTTCTTTGGTTTTTGATGGAAATCTATCAAATCCTTCAACCTAAACACTAATTTGACATTAAAATTCTTGGAAAAACCCATTTGATCAACCAAAGAACCAAAAGAAGAACTTGAAGAATTTGAGGTAAAGTGGTTCTTTTGATAATCTTTTGGTTTAATTTTGTTTATATGTTAGTCCTTGTTAGTATTTAGGATTTGGATTGAAATTTTAATGGTTGGATGTTAGTTTAGAAATCAAATGGAACCTAGGCTTTTTGATATGAAATTAGTTGATTTTTAAGCATTTAGAATGGTTGATTTATTGTATTGAATATGATTTAATGGTTAGAAGTTGGAAATAAATTTGGTTGGACAAAATCCTAGTTGGGCCGAATGGTAATGTGTTTAGGGTTAGATTTGATTTGTTTGAGTTTTGATGTTTAAATGGTTGAATGAAGTATTAGGATTATGGAAATGGGTTTGGTATTGTTGGAAATGGAAAATGTATTGAAATGGGAATTGACTTGATTTGGCCGAATGGATTAGTTAGGTTTAGGGTTTGTATTTTGGTTGAATGTTAAGTTTAAATGCTTAAATGATATGTTTGATTAATATTTAGTATATTAGCATTGGTTTTGATTAAATGACTATGTGGTATAAAGGTTACTTGGTTTGAGTTTGATAGGTTCTAAATGGATAAGTTTAAGGATTTTAAAGTATAGTTGGTTGTTAATTGCTAAAGTATATTAATATTGGATTGGCTATGAAATTGTGTATAAAGTGGCTATAGATATATTGGAAATATAAAATTGGTGTTTTGGATATATTGAGTTAAAGTATAGGTTATATGGTCTAGAGTGTATTTAGTTGTGTATTGTGTGCTTTCGAATGGTTATTATGTGTTTTGTATTTTTATCTTATCGGAGTGAGTATGGTTTGGTTAGGTGAACCGTCGGAGACTCCGGGACGGGGTGACGGTCGGGGAGCTGGGTAGTTCGTGCATAAAAGTTGGAGAATTTGGGGGAGGTTGCTTTAAAGGTGAGTCCAGATGCATTTCCTTGCTTAATTCATGTCATATTTGTCATCACATATCATTTAGAATCTTAAAAACCTAGTTTGATACTTAAACACCAAAACAGCCCATATTGACCATAAAAAGTCCGCCGAAACGGTTAATTTTGACCTAAACTTTATCAGACCATAAAATGCAAACCAGAAAGCCAATTGGGCCACTACTTGGCCCAATCTTCTCGTCTT
>CANXYC010283287.1:0-12656 GCA_948193065.1 Aleurites moluccanus | reverse complement strand
CTCATGATCATCATCCAGATACTTTAGATCAATTTTGCAGACATCATTTATATTAAAACGCTTTGCAAGCTCTAGTTGCAAGTCCTTGAAACTCCAACTTGGTTGCAAGCTGAACCTAACTTTGTCTTCTCCAAAGTTGGCTTTAACTTTAAACGCGCCCTTATCTCGGAAGCTCCTGCTACTGGTTTTTGGGAAGAGAGGCAGAGACTCAAGACTTGGATGATCTCCCAATATTTTATGGCTTTGGGATCTTGCAAGAGGTTTGTGTTCCTCTCTATACAAGGCATGTAATTCTGTGTTGCTACATGTTCTCTTGAACATGCTACTCGGGTCTTCTACTGCTAACGCATCCCCAGTATTCAAAGCACTGTTGGTGATTGTATGTTTCTTTTCTCCAGTGGAACAACAGATGCTTGATCCAGAGCTTTGACTACATGATGAGGACGGGGATTTTGAAGCAGTTTCACCAGCACTGACTATGCCACTCTCAGGTCGAGGGTTTAAAGGCTTTGAATTATCATTCGTTGTCAATGAGGCAAAAGGACCATTTCCACAAAAATTTGTACAGGTCAGCTCTGGAAAAGCTGTATAGAAGGAACCAATCTGAATAGGACCTTCAGCACATTGGACAGAGTCGATCACTAGTTGGAGTTTCTTTAATGAGTCACCAACTTTTTTAAGCTTTCGTGAAGGCCACCGGGTTATACCATGCTGTCTGCATATCCTTTTCAGAGTGGTTGGGCATACTGCAATTAAGAACATACTGGTGAGCAACAGACATCAATCTGGCTATAACCTATTCCCACACAAATATAACAGGCATGGTTGAAGCTAATAGATGCCGAGGACATACATTTCACAAAAACATAATAATAGATGCACAATTTCACAAAATAAAAAATAATTATAATAAACATAAAGAATTATGATTATTTAAATAAAGGCATAGCAACCTAACAGAAGAAACCAGGGTAAAGAAATCTCACATGATAAGAACCGGAAATCAGAAATTGGGAGAAGTGAAAATGATTAGCATCAAGACAGGTAGATATCAGAACAAAAGGGTGCTGGTTAAACCTCAAGAAAATTATGTGAAAAATATATGAGAATCAAGTTGATAAAGTAAAGTTTGGGAATAAATTCAAGAATTATTATAAGCGAGCATAATAGAGGAGTTTGAGAGGATAAAAGACTAGCATTTCAGAAAGGGACACATCAATTTGGAAGTACCATCTAGATACAATTCATTTTTCATACTATCGCTCTAGCAGGTATGCACACAACTTGCTCAGTGTTTAATAATGATTAAGTGAACAAATTACACCATAAATTGATTGAGACTAAAAAAAATCTCTTGTGCGAGTATGGCTTTTGAAGGATTAATTATAATTCATGCAAAAGTGAGCCACATCAAGCCTATAGAGGATTACATTGTAGAGACATCCAGTAAAATCTAAAGATCACACAAGTTAAGAAAGGTATTCTCTCAATTACTTCGTTGCAAAGTGAGTAATGTTCAACCAAACAAAATGAATTAAAGAAGAATATTTATTTCCAATTGTGGAAAAAATTTCTCCTACCGCCAATACTCTTAGCAGCATCTTTAAGGCTCCCTGCAAAATACTGTCGAAGAACTTGCAAGTTGATTGTCTTCTCTGTCTTAGTCCGTCTCTTCTCACCTGCTTTTCTGCTGCCTGATGACTGCCGGCCAGCAACAGAACTTTTGCTACCCTCAATACTATCTTTTGGTCCAGAATTTTGCTGAAGTTTTCCAGACTCTGTAAAACACTGCTTAGAGTACAATGCTTCTAGAGAGTCATCCCAATTTGTTGCCACCTTGAACTCTTCTTCAGGTTCTTTTGGACTGTCCCATGAGATACAGACACTTTTACCTTTCTGTTGAGCCTCCATCATCTGGGCAATCCATGAAGACCCCTCTGGATATGGTTCTTTCAAGGAAGAAGATGCAAACTTACGAGTTTCTGGTTTATTATGCCTTCCATCTGAAGCAACAGCCATTTGCCAACTGCTTTCTTCCTCTAGCTCCTTGTCCATTACAACATGTAAACTCTGACAAGCTTGTTGTATGGCAATAGGGAGTAAGTCCCACATCCGTTCTTGTTCTTCAGTATCTCGGCAATCTTTTGGCAAGAATAGCTCCAAGACAAAATCAGCTGATCCAGCGTAGGTGCTTTGCAGGGGAATTGCAACAGCAGCATGCAAATGAAGCACTTTAGCATGGTGAGATAGAGGATACTCTGTCTTGCTAAATGCAGTTATATCAGTTGCAAAACACTGTTTGTTTGTCATGAATGCTTTCCCAACAATCCCTTGACCTAGGAAAAGGTATTGCTCAGAGCATGCCACATGGAATGCCAAAAATTCTTTATCAGCCACAAAGCAAGCAGAGTCCACAGTGGAGATACAATGGGCAAACTTCTCATCAAAATGTCGACATCCACCTTTTCCTTGCTGGAAGCATGTAGCCCATGTTAGAGCTAAAGGTAGCTTGTGTGTTTTGCATACAGATTCCACAATCTCTGATATCTCTGGAGCTGCAGCTTGGCAGAACTCTTTACAAGCCTGTGTAAAAGGAAGCATAACTGTGATAATATGAATCATAAATTTGGATATTGAATCTAGTGTCTGAAAGACATCATCTACTTACCTTTACACTTGGTGGGCAGAAATCCTGTGAACTCCTTAGATCAACAGCCTGAATATAAATATGCTTATCAGACTAGAATATCCACTGTAGTAACCATTTGATATTTTTGAAAGATTCTTGTCAGATGGGTATTTAAATAACAGATATTCAAAGCAAAGAGGAAAGGAAATGCATTCAAGAAAGTAATAGTAGTAATCAAAATTAAGGTTAACAAAAATAGCAGAACATGCAGTAACACAAGGATAGAGTCTACTGTCAACTGCCCAGGCAATGCATCACACACATAAATATAATGGAGAGGACTACATGCTTAAAGATTGTCTAATGACTTCTACCAAAACATGTCAAATTTTCAGAGACATAAAGTGAAAATGGTACATGTTGGCAAAAAGTATAGGTTACAGAAACTATCAATACGACTCATACCCAATGTTCTTCCATCAAAATTAATGTTTAAAGCCCTCAAAATTAAATAGTTGAAGTTTGTCGATATACAAAGAATAAGAGAAAGAAGAGACCTCGAGAGCTCTGCAGATAGTTTCTAGCTCTGGGCGGTAATTGATATATCGAGAGGTTGTTACAACCTCAACAACCCCCAAGCAAGACCCAGTGCCCCTTTCAAACACAGGAACTGCAAGAGAACCACTAATGTTATATTGCTTTGCATAAGTTTTACGCGGATACTCATCAGTTCTGAAGAACCGAACATCTGGAGTCGACTCTGGCAACTTCCCCAAGAAGACCCGACCAGGCAACCCAACTGACTCTTTTGAATCCCCCTCCACTGGGAAATGATAGGCTTCTGAAACATTTCTATAACTTACAAGACTTTCGCTTTTTAGACAAAGGAAGCATGGCTGGTCAATAGTAGTGAGAACATGCTTGCCTTCTTTCTTTGTAGGCACCCATATTTGAACAAGGACTTCCCTATCTTTTGTACATTCTTTCAACTGTCCTACAAAATGCATTAATTTTTGTTTCACGGAAGAAGATGACCCTGTATCTTCCATTGGTTCAATCCACAATCTTTTGCCCAATTCACTACCTTCAATTGGAAAACCTTTAGTTTGTACTAAAGATGTGGTATTCCTGACAGAACTGTGGTTTTGAGATTCAGTCTCAGCAAGTTCCTCCACATTTGTATTATTATGAAGCAGATTTCCAGGTGAATTATTTTCTGCTGCTTCTTGGCGGATTTGCTGATGAAGGTTTGTACTTACAAGACTGCTGCCGGACTCCATAAAAGGAGTATATTGTGGAGGGTCACTTGGAACACCAGAGGTCGATGGGCCTGGCTGTGAAAAGTAGAACCTATCAGTCGCCTCCAACCAGCATCCATCATACAAGAATTCATCGATGAAATCCAAATCCATGGAACTGCCTGAGAAGGTCCTGGACTTAGAATCAGGTTTAAAGGCGCCATCATCCATAGTGAACTTTCTTCAAATTTGCATCTAACTGAGCCTATTAAATCCCAATTGTAAATTTTATCATGATCCAAAACACAAAAGAACAGTAAAAATGTAAAACAAAAAGAGGAACTTCCAGGAAGAATTGGTATTGCTTCTATCCGAAAATCCAATATGCCCATCTTGGAGAAACATCGTCAACAAAAATTGTTTTTGTAAACTGCAATCAGAAATGGATTTCAGAGGAATAAACCTAACATACTATCTTTCAGAACTAATACAAGTCAAGTTACCAAATAGAAAAAAGATCTTGATCACAATCTTACAGAACATTGAACTTCTTGTTGACTCTACAAGAATTTACAAACCCAACATCAGGATAAGTTTACAAATTACCTGCAGCAAGCTTTATATGATCAAAGAAACAATTTTAAAAACCTACCAAAAAAAACTAAACTAAACTCAAAAACACCTAAGCTATCAAAGTCAGTTCAACAGTGGTATCAACTCTCTCAAAAGTTGAACTATAGAAAGTAAGTAATAACAACGCTAACAGGACCATGAAAAATATTTTTTTTTTCTAAAAAAATAATTTCTAGTAGCTTCTACCAAACACAAAATTTATAGTACCAAAACAGACAGAAATAGAAAAGGGACAACAACCCATTTCTTCTAGATTCTATGCAACAAAGAATTTATAGTACCAAAACAAATAGATATAGAAAAAACAGAAAGAAATACGTAAACACCCATTTCTTATAGCTTCAAGAAAAGACAGAATTTTTAGCATTAATAGTACAAAAACACTCAGAAATAACAAATGAACAAAAATAAAGGATATGAAACACAGATAAAGCAAGAAAGTATTTGTACTTTGTAAAAATTCCAGAAAAAATTGAGTTGGTAACTGGGTAAGTGTGTCTTTGTACTATATCTTAACTTACAAATCTAAATCTGACTAAACAAGAGGCAGAGCTTAATCAACAGAGATTTTGTTCAGTGAAAGTTGGGGCTTGTTTGAGGACCCCATCCACAAAAAAGGAAAGGAAAAAGAAAGGAGCACAATTAGTTTTCTTCTAAAGAAAAAAAGAAGGGTTTTTATGTCTATATAGACAAGTCTGCGCGTGAGGAATCTTCTCCCAAAAAAAAAAAATCAATTTTATAAATAAAGATATAGGACCCACATGTTTAAAACTACTTTTTATTGCAAAGTTTTATGTCTCACTCTCAAAATTATTTCTCCAAAAAGAATCAAATTATCACAAAAATTATTTTTATAATAAAATTAAAATTTATGTAATTAGAAAACTGTTTCTGTTGAATCTTATTTGAGTAAAGATAAGGCTACTTTTGATATTTTATTCCTTTAATGATACTTGGTCATTTCAAGAATGATCACATGATTTTTTTACAATGAGAAATTTTATCAATAATTTAATTTGCAAGTGATTATTTTTTTATTAAATAAAATATAAATATATTATTAAAATATATCATAAATATCATATCAATATTTTAAATTTTTTAAATTCATAAATATGAATCTAAAATTATAAAAACAACAATGTGCCTCTCTTTTATTTATTTGATAAAATTACATATAATAATAATAATTTTTATAATTTGATAACTAAATAAAAAAAAATTAAAATTAAATTTATATTAAATTAAAAATGAATTATATTGTAAGTTTAACATGCTAAAATAAAATATATTTTATAAAAATTTTATTGATAGTTTATTTATAATTTTTAAATATTTATAACTTTTACATCTAAATTGAATATCATATGAATTTTTAAAAAATTTAATTATATTTATTAAAAAATAAAATAAAAAAAATAACGAAGAGAGAGGAGATTATGGAAGAATAACGTTATCCTTTTATTAATTTTAAAGTTATATTTATGCTTTTAATAATTTAAAATATTGATGTAATATTTATGTTATATTTTAAAATATATTTATACTATGTCATTTCTTTATTTATATGTTGTTATTAATATTTTAGTAATAATAATGCGATTGTTTTGAGGTGAATAATTGTTACATATAACTAATTTGTGATAAGCATTTTGATAAAAGAAAAATAAAATTGTAATAAATTATCCTTTATATAATGCCTTGTATTCCTATTCCAATGTTTTGAAATCAAATTTACCAATAAATTGAAATAAAATTTGAATTAAAAAAATAATCTATTTAATCGCATTCAACTGGATATATTTTCATTTAAGTAAATAATTTATAAAAAGTTGTTTTTTTTTAAATAAATAATTTATAAATTATTATTTTCTATAAAATAAATAATTTATTTTAAATTAGTGGATCAATATATACATTTAGAGCCCATTTGATTTGATAATAACAAGTTATGAGTGATTAGCAGTCACAATTAGCAATTACAAATAAGTATGAAGTATTTGATAAAGTTGAAATTAGAGAATAACGAATAAAAATATTATTTTGCATATACTAAATTTTCTATTTATATATAATTAATAATTTTATTATTGTATATATGAAATATATAATAAAAATAACTATATATTTTTAAAATAAGTTTTTAATTATTTTTTATATAATTATAAGAAAAATAAATAATTGCTAAATATTTATATATAATTATTAATTTTATGATTTTAAGTTAGTTTTTATTTAGCTATATTTATATCTATATTCATATGTATAATCAAAATGTGATGTACAAAAAGTATATAGAAATCAATTACTAATTAGTATTTTTATAATTATTTCAAATATTTTTATAGAAGTTAGTTTTTAGATTTTAAAGCTACAAATTTTAGTGTTTTAAGTTAAAAATTAATTTTGAATTATAAAATTTAAAACTTTAATTTATCAAACAACATGTTTTAATTCAATGGTTCAAACATCCAACCGCTAAACTGTCAATGTTTAAAAACTAAAATCAATGCACTCTTAAATGATAGATTGAGATAAGTTAAAAAAAGACACATCTTAATATATATATATATATATATATATATATATATATATATTGTTTTGAAATATTAAAAATTGGAGATGAAAAAAAATAATTGTTTAAGAAAAAGAGAAAAAATAATAATAAATAAAAAATGAAATGGAGAAAAAAAAATTATCTTATTTGAAAGTTGTTAGAAAATAAACGACAAAAACATAATTTGTCCTCCATAAATATTTTTGTTTAATTTAGAATTAATAGTAATATTAAAAATTAATTATAAAATATTAAAATTTTTAATTAATTATGCTTTAACAATATTTATACTTATAAAAGCTTTATTTTTAAAAATATTTTATTAAACTAGTTCGTAAATTCCCATGCTTCATGTATTTATTGTTTTAATTAATTTTCATATATCATAAAAATAAGAATATATAAATATTATTAAAAATAAAATTATTATATGCTTTATATATTATTATTATTATTATTATTATTATGATATATTTTTATTGGTATTCATTTCAATATTTTTATTTTTTATACAATAATATAAAAATTCAAATTATTAATCATTCAATGAAAGAAGAAAAAATTTATGAGAGAATATAATAAAAAAAGTTATAATGAAAATTATTTTATTCTATTTATTTATTTATTTATTTTATTGTTACTTTTTATTTTTTTTTCTCATTTAATTTGTTAAAATAAGATTATTATATGAAAAAATAAAAAATTAAACTTTCATATTAAATATCCTGTTAATTATTTAATATTTATTCTTAATTATTTTTTCTGTATTTAAAATTTGAAAAATTTATATAAAAAATAAATGGTAAGCATAAAGAGTTTCAAACTTTTATATATATATATATATATAACACCATTCAAAATTTATTAATTTACTAATTTCTTATAACTGACAATGATCAATGATGACTATTCAAAATTTATTAATTTACTAATTTTTTATAACTGACAATGATCAATGATGACTATAAATGATAAATTAATAAATATATATTTATATAATTTTTATTAATTCTACCTGCCAGGATTAATGATGATTATAACCAATAATTTTTAGTTCAATATTTTTTTTTACTATTCTGAACATTCGAAAATAAACAAAAAATATTTTAATAATATTTATCAATCTATCTAATTTGAAATTTCCAATCTAAAGAGACAAAAAAAAAATAGTTATGAAAAAGTAGAGGGGGAAAACACCCCTTATTTTACTCATCCAAATAAAATCAGATAAAATAAATGAAAAAATATTGTCTACATTTTTCTTTTGTAAAAAATTGTCGTTCTCTAAGCATGTTATTTGCACAAAAATTGATAAATAATAAATTGCAAATCTTTCTATTATTTTATAGATGAGTTCACTGTTATAATTTAAATGGCTAAATCTAAATCAAGAGCACACTTACGATAAGTACGACTAATAGAACCCCAAACTAATTAATATATAGATAAAAAGACATCATTAATTAATTTAATTCAAGAATTTAAAAAAAAATACAAAATGTAATATAAAAACCTGATATGTAGACTTGGAAACCGTCAACTAAGTGCTTTAGGGATTTGATATATAGGTTGTCGGAATCGTTAATCAATAATGAGTGTCTAGGTTATTCACCATCAACTCGAGAAGAATAAAGAACATAAAAATTTGAAAATAAGCAGTTTAAAATAAAATTTTGCGAGAGGCCCATTCTTAGATAAAATAATATATTTATAATGTATTACCAGAATATCTTTCCTTGTTTAGGAATTTGTGAATTATCAGGATTGTTTACTTATTCTCATGAAATTGTAATCTTTCATAATAACCTAATTAAAACTGTTCATTCCTGGCAATCACCTTTATCAATCGTGGGTCAAACTCAGTCATTATTTCATAATAAGTCTCATTCTTGATATAATTATGGTTTTTTTTTTTTTTTTGTTGATGTTAACAATGTCCCTTACAATCTTTTGATTTAAAAAAATAAAAGGTTATATCTTTTCTACCGGCCCATGATATGACTGCTACCACTGATCAGAATAACTGAAACGTTCCATTTCTAACTTCAATGTTATTGAATCATTATAACCTCTAAAAGAAACTGAACAGTTACAACTTTGATTTTTCAAATTTAATTTTTCAACCATTTTTAACTGCTTATGGAAGTCGAACCATCATGTCTTTTCATCTATAACCCTATTACTATATATGAGTAGACCTTCAGTTTCATTTTTACTTTACGTTGTTATTTTCACCCTTCTTGGATAAAAATTGTTAAAGCATTTTTTTTCTCAACTTTCTCTCCCGAGTTCATCAAAATTCATCGGCATTCAAGTAAGTTCTTCAATTTTTACTAGATATTGCTTGTTTCAATCTTTACTTTCATGTCTAAACTGTTTTTTTTTTTTTTTTTTTTGTTCAGTCACAAAAGAGTAAAGAAGTTCTAGCAGGTACACCCGCCGAAAATTTCAAGGAAATAAGCGATGCTAGTCGGCCTGTGAGCCTCCAGGTATTAATTCTTTTAGACGATCGATATATCTTAGGCTGACTTTTAGCTCAAAGGGTAGCAAATATGAGCACTTCCTATTTAGTGAGAAACACTCCCCTCCTAGGTTTAACTGCAAAAATTCCCTAGGCTCATGGGTTCAAAACAAATATCCCCTGTCCTAGCCAACCATAACAGCCGACTTCCTTGATTGGCAAGTTCGACTTCAAAGATTATACTCAGACCATTGGAAATTCATGGGTATTTTTTTATCTCATGGAATTCTCTCTCACCCAAATTCCTTTTCAAAAGAAATTGCTACTTCTTCTTCTTTTGTTCTGGTCAGCCAATAACAATGTTTTTGCATTTAGGTTCGGGCTTATGACCATAACCTTATTTGATTTGGTCGTTCTCTTTAACATACCTCTTTTTCGTGCCTCGATAGATACTTCTCTTGAGGTAAACACCAATGATGTCAACATTTCCGTCAAAAAGAATGAATGTAACTACAATAATTTGCTTGAATTGAACCGAACCTCTAAACTTAAACCTAGCTTTTCCAAACATGTAGCTTTTCTTCTATACTGGTTGTGCAAATTCGTATTTTGCATAGCTTCAGTAAAAGTAACTAAAGATCACCTAAAAATAGCCATTGCTTTGCTCTAGGCTAAAAGCTCGCACTCAGCCCTTGTATTCTTGCCTATATTTATCGAGCCATTCATATTTTTCTCCACGGTGGGGATCCTTCTTCGTTCGGTTAAATCAATAGGCCACTCTGGATGGTTCAAATATGTTCATGGCTTACTTCCTAGAATTAGTTCAAGTTACCGTAAAGCCTCCTTCTCGATTAATACCCTGCTATAGTCCCTAGGTTCTCACATTTTCCTTTAAAGATTGATAATTTCACCAATTCTTTTCTTTCTTTTATTCTACTGAGCATAGGGATAACACCAGATTTTGCCCTTTTTGACTGACTGAATTTGACCCTAGATAGACTAGATTTAACTATAGATCTATGTCAGTCAGAGAGGAGTTCATTTTTCATGAGTGGGCCGAGGCTTGGAATAGTGCTTTAATTGTTATGGATTTACATTTTAGCACTGTAATAGACAATAAGTGCAGTGTTGAGGTGTACCATCCTAACCTATGTGCTTGCCAGCTCGGCCTAATCCAATGCTTGCCTTTCCTCTTAGTTTACTCATATAATATAGTCAGAACCATTCGGCCCACCATAACCCTGGAAGTAATAAAAGAGCTAAAACATCTTTATAAAGAAAGGGTGCCCACTATGATGTTAGATGACCTTCCTGTGTCTCATGACTGCTCGGCCGACTTTGATTCCTAGTGGATAGAATTCACAGCATCTAAAATGCAACTTCCAATCAATGTTATCTAGGAGATGCAGGATTTTGGTTTGGCAGAGCGGGCACCCAAAAAGACTATTTCTGATACTACTTCTTCTTACATGTAGGAATCAAACCCCTATAAATCTAAAGGTATTCATATTCACGACATCCTTACTTTTGAGAAGTTTTACGGCTTTAAATACAACTATTTTAAGCCGAACGAGATGTTTTAGCAAATCCAAAAGCTCAAAGGGGCATTCAGATAGAGGATAATAGGAAAGCCTAGCCGAGCGGGAGAAATTGGCCAAAGCAAGGCAAAAATTGATGGAAGAAGCCTAACTCCAGGAGGATAGACGCGAATCTTCCAGATTGGCTACCGTTTGTCCTGGGTAGATTCCTATAAAGGTTCCAAAGATAACCTGGCCAAAGGTTCCTAATACTCCCTTCGACATAGCATGCATTCCTACAAGCTGAGCTGAGCATCATAGAAGAAACAAAGCAACTTGGGCTGGGTCTTAACAAGAATAATGGTTGATTGATAAGACCTTGTTACCAATCGAGTTGCTTGTTGAAGATAATCTTGTTCGGGTAGGTATGCTTTTGTCCTTTCAAACAATATTTTGATTCGTTGGTCTAACTTAATCTCTTTCATGTTTTTTAGATGCCATACTTGGGAATATAGTGGACGTTCCAGGTGAAGTCCCAGAACTGACCGAGCCTCCAACTAAGAAGACTAAGGTATTTCATATCACAGTTTATTTTCTCGCTTGGCCACATACTGATCTTTTACTTTACCCTTTCTTTGTAAAGGATAAAAACTTTTGCTGGTAGGAAATTCACTTTAAGGTGAAACCACTCAAGGGAAAGTCATCATTGCTGCCGAAGTTGAGCAAGTCCTTGGAGTTATCCGAGCTTCACTGGTTGTCACCAAGAAGCCTCATGAATCAACCCTAGTTGTTCTAGAGCCTCTGTTGCCTCTGTCTAGTGAAGCTGAAGTTGATGCCCCTCAAGATGTGGTATACATTCTCAACTTTTTCAAGTTAAATCTTGATTTATACTTATGCTTGACTTTTCTTGCAGGAAAACTGAGATGACATTGCCAACTTTTTCTCAAATTTTGATATAGTCTCGGATAAACCTGAGGTGATCTCTCTCATCCAAATAGAGGAGGCCGAGGGGATTAATGAAGCTAAACAAGATGATCTTCGAAGTCAAATCTAGACTCACCTCAATGCTCTAGCAGCACTGTAGGATATCCGCCTGGCGATCTTCCTTGATGATAGTCACTCCAATACTATTAGGGAATAAACTATTTTCATTTCAACTCATGCCACAAAAGCCCATATCTCTGTTGACCTTAAAGCTTCCATTGACTCTTTTGCCACCAACTTCAACCAACTGCAAGAAAGGTATCAATTAGTTGAAAACTCTATCACCCATCATAAAAAGTTATAGACCGTTACTCTGACGTAGAAAAAAACGTCTAACATTTGATGCAATTTGGAAAGGAATTGGTCATGAAGGTGAAAGAGTTATTTGATAAGAAGAGGTAGATTGAGGTTGAGATTAAAAAAAAAAAAACCTCAAGGCTGAGCTAGCAACAGTTTCTCGGCAAAAAGATGATTTTCCTAAATGAATTAAAAGCGTTAAGGAAGTTGCTAAGAAACTAGTTACTTCTAAAAATGAATGGCTCGCCGAGGTCAAGTAGCTAGAATCAAGAGCCAATTCGGCCTGCTAAAAAATGAAGCAAATCTCAAGGACTGTGGACACGCTCTTCTAGTAGCTTTG
>CANXYC010283145.1:0-17562 GCA_948193065.1 Aleurites moluccanus | reverse complement strand
ATATATATATATATATATATATATATATATATATATATATATATATATATATATATATATATATATATATATATATATATTTCAATCATTTATCTTTACCAATAACTGCATGTCATATTTATATCTTTCCTGTAGGAATGTATAAAATATCATTAAATATACATTACCATCATATGATACAAAAATATAATCAACCATCCAAACACAGAGATCCATCAATATGTTTAATCATTCTATCTCACTCAAACTGACCGTACTCATAGGTTTAACCTATTTCATTTTACTACAAAGTAACCTAAGAGAAAGATATCAGTATGTAAACACATAACGGTAATACGCAAAAAAGTGCACATATAACGAACAACTGCAAATAATGTGACAAGAAATTCTATGCTTCATGGTTTGTCTATGTCTTATTGACACATTCATATTACCTATTAAACCTATTATCTGATATTAACTTTATCACATCCCCAATTTAGGAACATGATGGTCTTAGGATGTGGGAACGAATATACAAGCAACACCCATAAAATCTCTATTATCCTTCCATATCAAGTCCATTTATCATTTTATTCACCTGGTTTCATGCATAATTATATAGTATTGTTATAACTCATCACATTACCATATATTCAACAGTTATAATATTATATACATAGCTTTAGTATTAGATTTATAATAAAATATACAACTACCAAATAGTACCATGAGCTTCTATAAGAACAAAAAATATATAAATATATGTCATCTTTACATTAAAACATGAGTTCTAAGAAGTTAAGGAAAAAACCCTTTGGAGCAGCTTCTATTCTATCTTGAACCTAAAAAATATTAAACTACTACAAGAATGAGTAATGATATTCAGTGAGTTATAAATATATTATTATACACATAAGGCTAGGTAGAGAAAGGATAGCCCACCAAATGCTTATGGCATAAGGATATTAATGTGAAAGTTAAGGTAATCAATAAATTAAACAAGTTACATAGGCAATCATGAATCACATAAAGATTGGTAACATGGTATCAATGCATAAAGAGTCAAATAATCATGAAATATAACAGATATAGGGCCATAAAACTCGTCATATAAATTCATTAGCTACATATTAGTAGCTTAAACTCATCATATAATATAAGATTGATCAAATCTTATGCCAGGACATTATCCCTTCCTAGTAAAGGCTATGAGTTTTTCATTATATATAAAACCGATGGTACTCACCCCTTACCTCATTGCTAAGTAGTTTTGTCATGTCATTAGGTATTTGGTATATAAAGGTTCAATAATCATCAATTCATCAAGCATGGTATCAATGTAAGAAAGTATCAAGTATCAATCAATAATCAATAACAAACATATGGTATTACATGAAATCATTAAACAACAATGTAATAGTAATCAACCATTATAGGTAGTGAGGAAGTGTAACATTGGCATGCGATTAAGGCTAGGGTAAGTCACCAATGTCATTGAGACAAATTCTCTTAGGCATTTCTTCGAACATTTGGTGGGCATGAAGTATAGTTCATTAAGTCATTTCATCGAACACTTGATGTATTTAAACAACAAAATGGGGGCATTATTAGGTAGGAACAATTTAGCCAATTTAACAAACACAAAGAACACAATTCAAATAAGTCTATAAGTAATAAAATGTAGCTAAAATTCAAGGAAAATGGCAAAGAAAAGGAGTTGGTCACAAGAAGAAATTTACAAAGAATGGCCTAGGGCCATTCGACCAACATAAACACATTAAAGAAACAATTTCAATAATTCAAGGGTAGGTCATTTTCATGCATAATAACACATTTATAACTCACCTTTAACATTTGTGTTAGACCTTTAGTGTTCTAACATGCTCATTTTGATAGGTACAAATAAGTAATTAATCAACTAATGTTGCTTGTTTGGTAATATCCAAGGTTTACTTTTCATATTGTAGATTATTGGTTTGTAGTGCCCATTACATATTTAAGTAGCCCCGCTACTTATGGATAATAAAGGTAAAATTTGAGAAACTGGATAAGTAGCCCTTGCTAAGTCATAAGTAGCCCCTACTACATATTAAGTAGCATCCGCTACAAAGTAATAGCAGCCATTACAAAGAGATCCATAAGACACAGTAGCTGAAAGCTGGGAAAAGGGTTCAGTAGCGCTCGCTACAAGTTATGTATCCCCCACTGCTTACTTAGTAGCGCCCGCTACTTATATAAGTCCCTGCCACTATAAAAGTTGAAGTTAAGTAGCAGCCGCTACAGACATGTCACCGCCGCGAGCTTCAAGTCAAAAAGTCCAAAAGCTCAAGGGTCTAAGGAGTAAAGCAGTAACGTCCGCTACAGGGAGTAGCACCCGCTAATGAGAGAGCTCAGAGACACATAATCACTTTAGAGAAATTGAATAAATCATCATGCCCGTTACATGTTAAGTAGTGCCGCTACTTATAGAATTCACCGTCGCTACAAGGATAGTCACAGCCGTGAAGTTCTTCATTCCAAATTGAGTCACACCCGCTACAAGTTAAGTAGCCCTCACTACTTACTTAGTAATGCCTGCTACTCCTTGTGTAGCCGCTGCTACACTTCAAAAACTGACAGAAAATAGTCATTGCAAGTACAAAGATTTATATTAAATGCACATTTAATGCACCCAAATAACTTTATTAAGATGAAGACTATTTATATGAGTTGGTATGAAGTTAATGGGCATTGAACAACCTATATTCTTGTATTAATTCATACTATTGAGAATTTAAGTATTTTTGAGCTTAGTTTTGAGTTTTCTTATTGTAAAGAGAATTAATTGCTAAACTTCAAGGTTGTTGAAGTGTAATTAATTTCTGAGAGTTGAGTAAAAGTTATTGGGTAATTTCTTTCTCATCTCTTGTAATTATTTAGGATTTTGTATGAGCCTTATTGTAAAACACATTATAAGGTTAAGTGTGAGCCATAACACTTAAGGTTTGATCTTAAACCTGTAAAAAGGATCAAAGTTAGTGAAATACTCAAGTGTGATCATGAGGAGTGGATGAAGGCATATTTTGGCCGAACCACTATAAATTTCTTGTGTGAATTTTCTCTCATTCTTCTCTTTATTATTTTTTAGTTGTTGTTAAATTTTAAAAACAATCAATTCACCCCCCTCTTGGTTGCCAATAGACTTTCAATTGGTATCAGTGTATTAAATCCGCATCTCTAAAGATTTAATCATCTTGGATCAAAGATCATATGATCAAATATCATATGGCAAACCAAGCAACCAACATCATTAAAAGTAGTTCCACTATGAGACCACCTTACTTTAATGGCACTGACTATTCCTATTGGAAAAATAGACTATCCCTATTGAAAAAATAGAATGAAAATTGATCTTTGGGATGTAGTTGAAGCAGGTTATACGGTTCCTACAAAAACTATTGATGATATGGAAATCATCAAACCAAAAATCAAATGGACAGCCGTGGAAAAAAAGCGAATGGGAGGAATTGAAAAGCAATGAACACTTTTTATTGTGCTTTAAGTAGAGAGACAAATAAAATTTGGGACACTCTTGAGACCACTCATGAAGGAACTAATCAAGTTAAGGGTAAAAAGATTCAAATTCTTACTCATGAATATGAGCTCTTCCAAATGCTATCCAATGAAAAGGTATCTGAAATGTACGATTCTAATGGTGATTATCAATCAAATGAGAAAGCTTGGGAAGAACTATTTTAAAGATGACATTAATTGCAAGATTTTGAGAGTTCTACCTAAGAAAGATTGACAAGCAAGAGTTGCTTTAATTGAGGAAGCCAATGACTTGAGCACCCTTCCAACCGATAATTTGTTGGGAAAACTTCTCACTCATGAGATTGCACTGTCTCAAGATAAAATTTAAGAGAAGAATAAAGGGATAGCTCTTATTACTTCCAATGAGACTTCTTCAATTGACAGTGATGAAGAGAAAGATGATGAAGATATGGCTTTGCTCACCAAAAGAATAAGAAATCTTATTCTTAGGAAAAGAAAAAGCCATTTGAAAGACATGAGAAGCATGAGAAGTCCAAGAACAATCAAGTAAAATGCTTTGAGTGTGACAAATTTGATCACATGAAATCAGATTATCCAAGATTGAAGAACAAGAAAAGCTTTAAGAAGAAGGCATTGGCGGCCACTTGGGATGATTAAAATGAATCTGATGAAGAGAAAGAAGCTAGCAAAGATGAAGTAGCCAACCTTTGCTTCATAGTAATTGAAGAGGATGGATCTTCAAATGAGGTTAGTAACTCTGATTTTAACTCTAATAATGATGCCATGCAAATTATGGATAAATTGCTTTCAAAATATCATAAGTTGCAAAACAAATATGATAAATTGAAAGAAATATCTATTAAGGTTTTAGATGCTTGTGATGCTTACAAAAATGAAATAAATGAATTAAATGCATCTAATATTGAATTAAAAAAGGGACATTGACCTTAGGGATCAAGAATGCAATAAGCTAAAAAAAATGAAAATGCCTTGTTGAAAAATAAGTTAGACTCTCATGATGCTTGCATGTCCAAACTTTGCAATGGCAAAGAAAAATTGGATAAAATACTCGAGTCCCAAAGGTATCCTATTATTAAGTTTGGACTTGGCTATAATGGAGGGGATGCCCCATCAACATCTAAAACTACATTTGCAAAGACATCAAACTCATATGCTCACATTGATTATATACCTCTACCTAAAAATGCTAGCCTAGAACTAATATGCATAAACATGTCATGCATGATTCTTACTTTAGAAGGCCAAAAAATGCATATTCTAAACCAAAATCAAATTATGGTTATTGGCCTCAATATCATTCCAAACCATATCATAGGACAAAATCTCAATAAAAGTCTAGAATTCATTTGAGATGTCACTATTATGGGAAATTTGGTCATTCAAACTTCAAATACCATATTAGAAATGTGCATTTAGGATATAATGATACTAACCCAAGGACCCAAAAGCATTTGGGTACCTAAAACAAGATGAATTTCATTATTTATAGGAATGCTTGAAATCCATAAGGAAAAAAGAGTCATGGTATTTGGATAGTGGATGTTGAAGGCATATGACCAGTAATGCAAGTCTTCTCTCAAACATGGAAGCGAAGAAAGGAGGAAAGGTAACCTTTGGAGATAATGGTAATGGTAAAATCATTAGAATTAGGCAAATTAGTAAGACCGATAAACTGTCTCTTGAATTTGTGTTGTTGGTTGATGCTCTAAAACATAATTTTATAAGTGTTAGTCAATTGTGTGACATGGAAAATAAATTTTTTTTTTTTTTTACTTCTAAGAAATGCTATGTGAAGCATTTGAAGGATAAGAAAATTTTGTTTGTCAGTTATAGAATTGGCAATGTGTATATGATTAATATTAGTAGCATGCATGATGATAATGTTGGTTATGTGGTTTCTCTTTGTGATGATGCATGGTTGTGGCATAGGAGACTTAGCCATATTAGCATGGATCCCATTGATAACCTCAAGTCTAATGAGCTTGTAACTGGCCTACCCAAAGTTAAGTTTCATAAAGATAAAATATGTGATGCATGTTAAATAGGCAAGCAAGTCAAAAGTTTTTTTAAAACCAAAAATATTATTTCTTCATCTAGACCTTTAGAACTTTTGTATATGGACTTATTTGGCCCTTATAGAACATCTAGTTTTGGAAGTAAACAATATGCATTTGTCATTGTTGATGATTACACTTGATTTACTTAGGTATTATTCCTTGCTCATAAGGATGAAAGTTTTAAGGAGTTTAAATCTTTTGCTAAAAAGGTCCAAAATGAAAAAGGTTTTTATATCATATCCTTGAGAAATGATCATGGAAAAAAATTTGGTAATCATGATTTTAAAACTTTTTGTGATGAAATGGTAATTTTTCATAAATTTTCTACACCAATAACTCCTTAACAAAATGGAGTTGTAGAAAGAAAAAATAGAACACTTATTGATATGGTTAGAACTATGCTCATTGAGTACTCTCTTTCTAAGTGCTTTTGGGTCGAAGCCGTCAATAGTGCTTGTTACATTTCAAATAGACTTTTTATAAGAGCAATTTTAAACAAAACTCCTTATGAGCTATGAAATGGAAAAAAAACCAAGATTTTCATATCTTAGAGTATTTGAATGCAAAAATTTCATATTAAGCACCAAGGATAATATTGGGAAATTTTACTCCAAAACAAATGTAGGTGTTTTCTTGGGTTATTCAACTTCTAGCAAATCTTATATAGTTTTTAACAAAAGAACTTTGGTTGTTGAAGAGTCCATGCATATTATATTTGATGAAACTAGTCCTTTTGATGTGCATAGATTTGAATATGTTGAAAATGATGACATATTTGATCATATGCATGATATATCTATTGACTTAGAGCCTCTTATTGAATCATCATCAAAGGACCATAATAACCTAGAAAATCCTTCCAAGGCCACAGAAAATCCTCCTATTGATGTTGAACCTCCAAAAGATTTGAAATTCAAAAAGGACCACTCAAAATACCTTATAATTAGTGAACCTTCCAAGTGTGTGGCCACAAGATCCTTTTTTAAAGAGATTGTGAATAACCTAGTATTCATATCTAAGATTGAACCTAGGAATATCAATGAGGCTTTAGAGGATGAAAGTTGGGTTGAGGTCATGCAAGAAGAATTAAACCAATTTGAGAGGAACAAGGTTTGGACCTTGGTTCCTATACCACAAAACCATCACATCATAGGTACCAAATGGGTGTATAGAAACAAACTAGATGAGGTTGTTGTAATCACTAGTGACAAGGTTGGATTTATGGCAAAGGGGTATAATCAAGATGAAGGAATATATTACGATGAGACCTTTGCACTGGTGGATAGACTTGAGGCAATTAGGATGTTACTTGCATTTGCATGTCTCATGAACTTCAAGTTGTATTAATTGGATGTTAAAAGTGCTTTTTTAAATGGTTTTATTGAGGAGGAAGTTTATGTTGAATAACCTCCTAGTTTTGAACAATTTGATATTCCAAATCATGTATTTAAACTTCAAAAAGCTTTTTATGGTCTTAAACAAGCTCCAAGAGCTTGGTATGATAGACTTAGCACTTTTTTGATAAACAATGATTTTTCAAAAGGAAAATATGATACAACCCTTTTCATTAAAAAGAACATGCATAACATGTTAACTGTGCAAATATATGTTAATGATATAATATTTGGTGCTACTAATGAGGTTTTATGCAAGGAATTCTCTTCATACATGTAAAGTGAGTTTGAGATAAGCATGATGGGAGAATTAAAGTACTTCATTGGATTACAAATCAAGTAATGCGAGGAAGGAATCTTTATTAACCAATCAAAGTACACAAAGGAACTTCTCAAGAGGTTTGGAATGGATGGAGCAAAAGCAAGTAGAACTCCAGTTAGCTCTATCATCAAGCTTGACAAGGATGAACTTGGTAAGCCTATTGAGAAGAAGAAATATAGAGGTATGATTGATAGCTTGGTTTATTTAATTGCTAGTAGGTCAGATATTTTATTTGTCGTATGTTTATTTGCACATTTTCAATCATGTCCTAAAGAGTCTCATTTACATGCGGTCAAAAGAATTTTGAAATATTTGATCGGGACACAACATTTAGGACTTTGGTATCCAAAGAACATGTATTTTAGCTTAATTAGCTATTCTGATGCGGATTTTGCAAGTAGTTGTATGGATAGAAAAAGTACCTCTGGTACTTGTCAATTCCAAGGAAATTGTCTTGTTTTTTGGTTTAGCAAAAAGTAAAATTTAGTGGCTTTGTCTATCATGGAAGCCAAATATATGGTAGCTGCTTATTATTATGTACAAATGTTGTGGATGAAACAATAAATTTATGACTTAGGAGTGCATTTGGACAAGATTCATATTAAGTGTGATAACACTAGCATTATCAATTTATCAAAGAATCATGTTCAACATTCTAGAAGCAATCATATAGATATTAGACAAAATTTTCTTAGAGATAATGTGTTATGCAATAATGTTGCTTTTGAATTTGTTACCTCAAATGATCAACTTGCGGACATCTTTACAAAATCCTTAAATGAGGACGTTTGAATTTTATTAAACATGAACTGGGGATGTTAGATGCCAGTGAAGTTGAAAAATTGAAATGATTGATGTTTGATGTAGATGCATGTTTGGTTTAAAATTTGCTTCTTTTTCATTTGTAGCGCTTGCTAGTCTGGGTATTTGTGTACCATTTTACACACTCTAGAGTAACGGCTACTACTTATTTTAGTAGCGCCCACTACTGATAATTCGCGGCCGCTATAAAGATATTTTAAATCTATTTTATCGCACCTCTCTATTTTTTCATCAAAACCTAACTTTTTCTATTCTCATTTTCTCTCAATTTCTCTAAGTGAAAGTTAAATTCTCTCTCACAAACATCAAATTTCTTCATTTTCAATTCTTTATTTCTATAAAATGCCACCAAAATGTACAAAAACCCCTATTGAAAGAAAAGCCCCATTTGCAAAACGTCTTAAAATCACCAAATCAACCACTGAGTTATCTGATTCATCTATTTCACTTTCATATGAAACAAAGTCCCTTTCTCCACCATATCTATTTCCATCATCTCGGCTGCAAAAAGGAAAAGAAAAGTTGGTGGACCTTCCCAACATCAACTGCAGAACCTTCGGACCACAATGTGCTTCTACACTCCTTAACAGATGAGGAAAATAAAAGGTTCAAAATTCTCAATTCCAAGTGCAATATCCTCCCAACTAGATATGTATATTAGGCTGCCTTAGGTAGGTTAGGGCTTGCTGAGTCGGTTAGTGTCACTACCCATTCCTGGAATCGTGACCGGTACTACGGAATGAGAAAGTGATATGCCACCGAAATCCATAGCAAGCCTAACCTGTACAATATTCTAATGTAATCCAAAAATAACATAACATCATATAAACATCATTCATCATATTGAAATGAGGTATATCCTCCATCAAAATATCATCCTGTTGTAGCGATACAATCCATAACATAAGTGAGGATCCATCCATCCATAAACTATCCGCATCATAAATCATAAATCATACATCTAATAATAATGAAAATGTCATCAGTTTACATAAGTCTAACACACAGGTAATTGCAGAAGCGCTAAAGCAATAAAATTACTTAATAACCTTAAAGTAGTTGATTCTCTGCGAGGAAGGAAGCAGAGCTAATCCTGAAGAAGTAAATGGAGAAGCTATCCTGAAAAATAGTGAACAGGAGGTGAGCGTTCGACTCAATAAGCTGATATATTTCAATAAAACATACATACCAACTATTTATCTATATGGAATGCCACATCACAATTAATCATCAACAAACAAACATACATATCATCCATAATAAAAATAGTCAGTGGAATCCACCCTTCATCTGTTGACCATGAACATAAATGGGGAGCCAACCCCCCCTCCCTTGACTCTTTTAAAATCTAATTACGGGGCCATGGTGAGTCCAACTCAAACCAAGCATCCCAATACTCTCTTATCCATGTCCAGTGAGTCACGGAGAAACCAGCTCTAACCAGGCGAATCCCTGTAATAATATCATCATACTCAGTTTATAACATGTCATATTGAATATCATCATAACATATCACATCATAAGATTTACATTGCCTATATTAGTATAGGTAGATTTCACGTCACCCTATTCTCATCGCAACATAACAACACAGTAATCAATCATCACACATCAATTAATGACATAAATATACATATGTATCCTAATTCTAATACAGATAATTAAATATATATATATATATATATATAATAAACATACATCTAATGTTCATGATATGCTCAAATGTACTATTAAATTAAATTATATCAACTCACAGTACAGAATGAGGTACTCAATCCTCACCTCCACTGGGAATCGCTGCGGAAGTACTTGGAGTATCTAAAAATCATAAGCAAAAATGGATTAATTGAAAGGTTAAACTGAGATGAGTTCAATGGTGGTGGAATCGCCAGAATAGGAGATCGGATTCGGCCGTAAATGGCCTTGGAAGGTGGTGAACGACATTGGAGCTTTCTCCGGTGCATGTGGCCTACTCCGGTGGCCGTTCGTGGATGGATCCTCACCGGCGACATCGCTGGAGGTTGAGCTTCCTCCTGGCAGGGGCAGTGATGAACGGTGGCGGCTAGATTGAGGTGGATCGCCTAAAAACACTTTCTCTCTCCTCTCTCTCTTTTCTTCTTTTTCTCTGTAAAAAATTTATTCCTTTCTAACTTGGGTCTGATTGGTTAATTTAAACTAATCATATCCTAGCTCCTTTTATTTATTTATTTATTTTAAGAAAAAAAATGCTTTATATATATATATATATATATATATATATTGCTCCCTTTATTATTGAAAAAACTAAGTTGGCTTGGTGGTTGGAAGGCTTAACCTTCTTTAACTAAAACTAGGTTCAAATCACAGGTTTGCTCCATTTTTTCAGATATTACATTCTTCCCCTCTTAAAAAAAAAATTGTCCTCAAATTGAAAACCTACCTTAATTAACTTGTGAAAAGGTGAGGGTACTGCTCTCTCATTCCTTGCTCTGCTTCCCAAGTGCACTTTTTTGTCATGTGATTCCTATAATGTACCTTAACCATGCAAATTTCCTTAGAGCGGAGCTTCCTAACTTGAGTATTCGTAATAGCAATAGTTTGCTCCTCATAAGACAAATTCTCTCTAATCTCAACTTTTGATGTGGGAAGTATATGAGAAGGATCATAAATATACTTATTTAGCATAGAAATATGGAAAACTGGGTGAACATGAGAAAAATTCTTTGGCAAAGCCAATTGATAAGAGACTGCACCAATTTTATCAATTATCTCAAAAGGTCCAACATAATGAGGTGTCAACTTTTCTTTCTTCCCGAACCTCATCATATCTTTCATAAGAGAAACTTTCAAGAACACCAGATCTCTTATATCAAATTTCACATGTCATCATCTCGGATCAGCATAGCTCTTTAACCTACTAAAAGTAGTTTTTAATCTTTCTCTGATTATTAGAATCATATCTGAAGTGACTTGTACCAAATCTGGTCTTGCTAACTTACTTTCTCCTACTTCGTTCCAACACACCGAGGATCTACACTTAATGCCATACAAAGCCTCATACGATGCCATCTCGATACTGGCATGATAACTATTATTATAAGCAAATTTAATTAAAGAAAGATGCCAATCTCATTGATCTCCAAAATCTAAAGTACACATGTGAAGCATATCTTTCAAGGTCTGAATAGTTCTCTCCGATTGACCATCAGTCCAAGGGTGAAAAGCAATACTAAAATCTAATCTAGTACCCAAAGCTTCTTGTAATGATCTCTAGAATCAAAATGTGAACTATGGACCCCCTATCAGACACAATGGAGACTGGAACTCCATACAAACAAACAATCTTTTCCACATATAATCTAGCTAATCATGCCACTGAGTAAGTCGTCTTGACTGGAATAAAATGAGCTGACTTGGTCAATCTGTCAACTATCACCCAAATTAAATCATAACCTGAAGAAGTCTGAGGTAACCCAACAATAAAATCCATAGTGATTTGCTCCCACTTCCATTCTTAAATTGGTAATGGTTGAAGAAGATCCGATTGTTTCTAATGCTCAAGTTTAACTTGTTGGCAAACTAAACATCTTGATACATAGTCTGCTACATCCCTTTTCGTACTAATCTACCAATACATACCTTTCAAGTCATGATACTTTTTAGTTGATCCAGGATGGACGCTATAAGCTATATTATGTACTTCTTTCATAATTTCTTTTTGTAAATCATCCACATCAAGAACACATAATCTAACATCATAACAGAGAGTCCCATTTGCATCTACTATAAAGTGTCATACTTTACCTTCTTGAATTTCAACCATAATTTTTCTCAATTGTGGATCTCGTGTTTGAGCGACTATAATTCTATCTATTAAGATTGATCGAATCTTAAAATGAGCTAAAAGCACTCCATTTGTACACCAGTATCAAATAATTTATGCAACTCTTGCACTAACAATCTCTTCTCAACACTAATATGAGCTAAACTGCCTGAAGACTTCCTACTCAAAGCAACAACAACCATATTAGCCTTGCCTGGGTGGTAGAGAATACTACAATCATAGTCCTTTAAAAGTTCCATCCATCTTTGTTGCCTTAAATTCAAATCCCGTTGCTGAAAAATGTATTTCAAAATTTTGTGATCCGTATAAATTTCATATGTTTCTCCATACATATAGTGCCTCCATATCTTTAATGCAAATATCACCGCAACCAATTCCAAATCATGAGTAGGATAGTTTTGTTCATGCTTCTTCAATTTTCTAGATGCATAAGCTACAACCTTACCATGTTGTATTAATACACAACCAAGGCCCACTCTCGAAGCATAACAATATATTATGTATCCACTTGTACCCGAAGGTAAGGTCAACATAGATGCCGATGTCAAGTAATCTTTTAACCTTTGAAATCTTTCCTCATAAACATTTGTCCACTGAAACCTGACATTCTTTTGAGTCAACATTGTAAGAGTTGCTGCAATTCTAGAAAAGTCTTGCATAAAGCGACGATAGTATCTAGCTAAGCTAAGAAAACTATTAACTTATGTTACTACGGTCGGCCTCAACCAATTACTTACTGCCTCAATCTTTTTAGGATCCACTTTAATACCATCCTTAGATATCACATGTCCCAAGAAAGTCACACTGTCTAGCCAAAATTCACACTTAGAAAATTTGGCATATAACTAATGCTCTCTTAAGGTTTGCAACACCATTCTTAAATACTAAGCATGCTCCTCCTCACTTTTAGAGTAAACCAAAATATCATCAATAAAAACTATCACAAAATGGTCTAAGAAGGGTCTCAATACTCTATTCATCAAGTCCATAAAAGTTGTCGGTGTGTTAGTAAGCCCAAATGACATCACCAAAAACTCATAGTGGCCATATATAGTCCTATATACTGTATTGGGTATGTCATCCCTCCTAATCCTCAATTGATGATGGCCTTATCTCAGATCTATTTTTGAAAAATATTTGGCTCCCTGAAATTGATCAAACAAATCAATAATCTGAGGAAGGGGTATCTATTACGAATAATCACCTTGTTAAGTTGTTTGTAATAAATGCAAAGCCATAAAGAACCATCCTTATTTAAAAAAAAAAGCACTAGAGCACTCAAGGTGATGAAATAGGCCTAATAAAACCCTTATCCAACAATTCATGTAAATGTTGCTTTAATTCTTTTAATTCAGCATGTGCCATCCTATAAGGCGGCATAGAAATAGGCTCTATATTCGGTACCATATCTATACAAAATTCAATCTCTCTACTTGGGGGCAACTCATCAGGGAATACATCAGCAAACTCATTAACAATTAGCACATTGTCAATTATGTTCACATCAGCTATCATATTGCTAACCAAGGCCAAATAACCCTGACATCCACGTTTTAACATCTTCCTGGCACTTATAACTGAGATTAAATTATAGGGAGCAATTGTACAGTCTCCTTTAAAATTAAAGTCCACATTGCCAGGTATACAAAAAATTACATCCTTATTTCTATAGTCCACAAAGGCAAAATGAAAATCTAACCAATTCATTCCTAAAATAACATCAAAGTCCATAACGTCTAGCAATATGAGATCTACTAAAAGTTCTCTCCCTTCCACCTTAATGGGACATGAAAGAAAAAACATATCTACAACTAATGCTTCACTCATAAGGGTAGCAACAGATAATGGACATTCTAAAGCAACTGGTTGCCTACCCAACTTCAAAGCCAAACTAGGAGAAATAAATGAATATGTAGCACCTGAATCAATTAATATTCATGACTCAAAAGAACATACATGAAGAATACCTAAAACAACTGCATTAAATGCCTAAGCATCTGGGTGAGCCAGGGTAAAGACTCTGGCTTGTCCTCCGCCTGGTTGACTTTAACCTTGGGATTGACGAAGCCCTCTACTATTCATCTTACCTCCTGAACCTCTTCCTGCTAAACAGCGGCCTTGCTGGCCTCCAAAAAAACTACCTGCCTAAAAAGCATAGGGAGTAGAGTAGGCAGGATGACCTACGGTAGCCATAAATCCTTGAGTATAAGTCTGATGACCTCTAAATTGAGGACATTCCTTAGAAAAGTGACCAAGTTGACCACACTTATAACATTGATCAGTTCCAAAATGGCAGGGTCCTTAATGCATCAAACCACATCTATTGCAAGTACTATCCCAAATTCCAGATCCTGAACCACTATGTCCTGAACTCTGACCACTGCTACTATAACTCTACTGAAATCTAGATGATCCCCCTGACCGATGCCTTCCATAATCCTTCCTTGATCCCCTCTTTTTTCTCTACAACAAGATAATGGTGAATCCATCACCTGAGTCTCTATAGCATAATCTGTATTGCCATAACTTGATCTACTAGCCTGGGATTTCCTTTACTCTTCTTATTTTTACCCTCAACAGTTCAAGAAAAAGCTTCATCTCAGCTCTACAAGCTCTATCCACCACCTCTACAAACGATCCACTAAACCCTACTAAAAAGACATAAGCATTATCTAGTCCTACTACAAACCGATCTAGTTGGAATAGAAGTGGAGGATACCGACTAAGGTCTAGAAAAGTTTGAGTGTACTCCTCTATGGACTTTTCCCTTACTTTAATCCTTCAAATTGACACATCTTCCTAAATCTCATTGCATCGGGACAATAAATTTTATGAACATGTCAGAGAACTCTTCCCAAGTCAACCGGTCTACTTGATCCTTCACATAATTTTTGTTCCATTCATTAGCTGTAAATCCCCTCAAATTAAATCTAGCCATCTCTATTGCTTTCTTATCTAAAAAGTGTAGGGAATTTATCATTCTTTTCACTATTTCCAAGTACTCAAAAGGATCTCTTGTCCCATCAAACTTAGGTGGTCCCAATTTAGTAAAATGATACATGTCCACCTCTGCGGATGTTTGGACTCTAGTTGCATTTTGAGTCTGCTGTTGTTATTGTTGTATAATGGTTCTTGCCTAAGTACCTATAGCCCCTTGAAAATCAGCTACACCATTAACAAAAGTAGCCATATTAAAACTCTCCATTCCATAGGCCATTTATGGAGGAGCTTGCCCCTAAACCTTAGTTGGAGCACTCCGATTAACCCTAGGTTGACCTTTCCTAGATGTATTGGATGCAGCGGGCTGGTTAAAAGCCTCATCAGGAATATCTTCCTCTACATTAGTGTTCACTCTTTTCCTTGTGTTGACCATTATGCTAATAAAAGAATTATACTTTAGTTGCATTATACAAACATAATAATCATTAAACATACTAAATTTAATCATAATTTAAGGCTTAACGCTGATAATTGAGGCAAAAGAGACTCAACCAAGACGAATAGAAATCCTAATTTCTTCCTTAATTACCAACCTATAAAACTCATTCCAACATACTTTCATCATAATATTTAATACCTATAGTTTTGATACCAACTTTGTCATGACCTAACCATGGAATTGTGATCGGCGCTAGGGAACGAGAAAGTGATATGCCACCAGAACCCGTAACAAGTCTTACCTGTACAATATTCTAATGTAATCCAAAAATAACATAACATCACATAAACATCATTCATCATATTGAAATGAGGTATATCCTTCATCAAAACATCATCCTGTTGTAGCGATACAATCCATAACATAAGTGAGGATCCATCCACCCATAAACTATCCACATCATAAATCATACATCTAATAATAATGAAAATATCATCAGTTTACATAAGTCTAACACACAGGTAATTGCAGAAGCGCTAAAGCAATAAAATTACTTAATAACCTTAAAGTAGTTAGTTCTCTGCGAGGAAGGAAGCAGAGCTAATCCTGAAGAAGGAAATGGAGAAGCTATCCTAAAAAATAGTGAACAGGAGATGAGCGTTCGACTCAATAAGCTGATATAATTTAATAAAACATACATACCAACTATTTATCTATATGGAATGCCACATCACAATTAATTATCAACAAACAAACATACAAATCATCCATGATGAAAATAGTCAATGGAATCCACCCTCTATCTATTTATCATAAATATAAATGGGGAGCTGAGCCCCCTCTCTTGGCTCTCTAAAAATCCAACTACGAGGCCACGGTGAGTCCAGCTCAAACCAGGCATCCCAATACTCTCTTATCCATGTTCAAGAGCCACGATGAGACCAACTCTAATATGGTTAATCCCTATAATAACATTATCAGACTCATTTCATAACATGTCATATTGAATATCATCATAACATATCACATCATAAGATTTACATTACCTATATTAGTATAGGTGGATTCCACGTCATCCTATTCTCATCGCAACACAACAACACAATAATCAATCATAACACATGAATTAATGATATAAACATACATGTATCCTAATACTAATGTAGATAATGATACACACACACACACACACACACACACACATATATATATATATATAAACATACATTTAATTTTCATGATATACTCAAATGCACTGTTAAATTAAACTATATTAACTCACAGTACATGTCACAGCCCAACTTGGGAGCCATGACGGTCCTAGGGTACGGGTGATGCTTATGTTACCACATTTGCCTTCCCAGGGTGATACAAGATCTGACAGTCGTAGTCTTTCAACAACTCAACCCATCGTCTTTGCCTTAAATTCAGCTCCTTCTGCTGCAGGATATACTGAAGGCTCTTGTGATCAGTGTAAACCTCACATCTGACACCATATAAGTAATGCCTCCATATCTTCAAGGCAAAGATTACAGCTGCCATTTCCAAATCGTGAATAGGATAGTTAACTTCATGCTTCTTCAACTGCCGAAAAGCATATGCAATAACTTCCTATCCTGCATCAATACAAACCCTAAACCAACCCTCGAAGCATCGCAGTATATAGCAAAACTGCCTGTCTCGGTAGGAAGTGTCAACACCAGTGCAGTAGTCAAACAGGTCTTCGAAGTTTGGAAACTCTTTTCACATTGATCATTCCACTGGAATTTCACCTGTTTCCTGGTTAACTTTGTCATCGGAGCAACAATTCTGGAAAAATCTTTAACAAATCTGCGGTAGTACCGTGCCATACCTAGAAAACTTCTGATCTCTATAACTGTAGTAGGCCGTGGCCAGTTTGCAACTGCTTCTACCTTCTGTGGATCTACTTTGATACCCTCTCCACTAACAACATGCCCAAGGAAGATTACCTCTGTCAACCAGAATTCACACTTTGAGAACTTCGCATATAGCTGATGATCTCTCAATAGCTGCAATGTGATCTTGAGGTGCTTCTCATGCTCCTCTCTGCTTCTGGATTACACCAATATGTCATCAATAAAGACTATAATGAACTTATCAAGATATGGTCTAAATATCCTATTCATCATGTCCATAAAGGCTGCTGGGGCATTCGTCAATCCAAAAGGTAGCACTAAGAACTCGTAGTGCCCATACCGCGTTCTGAA
>CANXYC010283076.1:0-11535 GCA_948193065.1 Aleurites moluccanus | reverse complement strand
CTCATACAACAATCCATGTAGTATTCTCATGATGGGTCAATCTAATACATAGTTCTCCAACACGTACTTATGTGTTGACTTGATATCTCATATCCATGACTGTTGTCATCAGTCACTACACATACTAGTCTCGACGTATTATTGATATCCCATTTCACAATAATACTTGATTAGAGATGATTTTAGAATATCTTATTCTAAGAACATTATTATAATAATTTATATTACACAGTTATTCAAATAATCATAATAATGAAAGTCATATATAAATCATAATATAAAATATACTAAAAACAATCATCTGATGATTGGTTTTTAGGGCACAAATCCAAGATATGTATATTCATTTATAAGTACAACTATGATAATATGAGAACCCACTACTAGAAATCTGTATAGAATCTTACATTTAAGTATCCATACTTAATATTCGCTTTCCTATGTACAACATATAAAATTTAAAATGTGTGATTATGTAATTTATGTAATAAATGATGAATTTTTCAGTCATACAAATACTAATTAATCACTATAAAAGTTACACCCCTAAAAAAATAAATCACTATATACAAAATTTTAATTTAAGCTAATGATTTAAAATTCATTATTAGAAAATATTAATTTGACAGTGTTAAATTCAAACTATTGATACGAGAAATGAATGTCCACTAATTCATGAGTCGGATTTAAAGTTTTAATTTATAAAAGAAAAAAAATTACAGATCAAAACTTTGAAAATTTTAATATTTTCTAAATTTAAACTTGGCTTAGATATAATATTTATTGAAATTTTTAAAATAAGTGTTATTATACAAATTAAAACTATTAGGTGCTAAAATTTGTAATTTAAGCATTGAATGTGTTATTAAAAAACTCAATATTTTAAAATAATAGTAATTAACAATATAAAACAAAATTAGAGGGTTAAAAAAAACAGTGACAGGATAATAGATGTTAGACATTAGTAGAGAGTGAAAGGACAAAGTCCCATTCCAGAAAAAAGAAATGGGACCAAAGTTGGGTAGGAGATAATGGTGCAATTGACCCATGCACCAGACAAAAAGGATTCAATTAAGATATGGAAGCCGAAATGGAACCAACATCCTGTCCCATATTTTCTTTCTTTCCATTTTTATTTTGTCTTCAACCTAAATCCACAATTAATTTATGGCCTACTATTTTTCTCAGATTCTTATTTTTCTTGTCTTCTCATTTAATTTATTTATTTATTTATTTTATTTTATAACTCTTTTTTCTCTTCCTTTCGGTACTATATGCTTTCTTTAAAACAAAAATAATAAATAAATATTTGGGTCAAAAGCTGTCATATGGTATTATAGAGAAGAGAACATAATTTTATAAAGAGAAATTCATTCAAGTAGTGACAGATTCTTGACCCAGTTCCTTTCTATGGAGTTTTGGTCATCATGAATTAAAAATAAATAAATAAAATTATTTTTTATAGTCCTACGCCTAGAAAAGATAACGAAATCTTTTTTTTAAAAGATTAAATTATTATTGTTGATAGAGAATGAACATCCACGTTCATGTGCATAGATTATATATACAAATTGAAAATATAAATGCAATGTGTATGTTACTTTCTTCTCCAATATCTACTCAAATTATATATATTTAATTTTTTAAGATAGGATTTTATCTTTTATTTGGTTTGCCATAAATACAAATTTTTTATATATTTGATTAACTCTAATATATATTAAAATTATATATAAGCATATAATTTTTCAATCTAAGTAATAAATTTATTTATTTATTTAAAAAGCAAATTTAAATTAATAAATTTTTTTAAAATTTTGATATTATTTTTATCGTTATTTTAATTTGAAAATGAATCAAACAAACCCTTAAATACACAAAAATTAAGGAGATTTATCAAATCAGCACATGATATTCCATTAATCATTAAATTATTAATTAATCAAATATTTATTTTATAGTAATTTATGTATTTTAAGAAGTGGTGAACAATTCAGCTTTCATTATCCTTTTACCTAACCAAATTTTGACTTTATCAGAAAGAAATTTAAATTTATTATCTCAAACCCATAAAATAAAATAAACAAGAAAAAAGAAAAATATCAACTTCATGATTAATTGATTATCTAACAATCATTATAGGTATAGTCGACTTGTAGTACCGTTCAACCGGGCTTGACTTTGACCTTGGTATGTGTAGTTTTCATTGCAGATTCAAGGCGATCTAAGGAAAGAGTGGAGAAGGTAATTACTTTCAATCAAAGTTGCTTTCAATCAACTATATAACACATGATATCCCACTCTATCCAATATGTTTAGATAATTATCAATTTTATAATTAATTAATTTAATTAATTAGTGCATACCCAATAATTACCAAACTCAAGCATAAGAATCTTATCCTTGTCCAAGTGACATCATATCAAATCAACCATCTACATTACAATGCTTTTATTTTATTTTTATTTTTTTCCTTTTGCTACACTTGATTTTATACTCCAAACCCCCTTTTTCTTTTATAAGTGCTATTTTAATTATTCACAAATCACAAGATCCTTATACTAATCTCCATTTAGATTTTCTTATATTCAAAACTTTTTCTAAAGAGTTGAAAATAGAAAAAGAAAGAGTCAAATCCAGCAACAATACGACAATAAAAATAATATGCCTACAAATTCAATAATTAAAGAAGTTTTTTCTTTTCAAATAAAAGATTTTCATTTGATTTTGAAAAAGTGTGTTCATGTAATTTTAAAAGTTAACTTAGTAGGAATGAATTTATTCCATTAATTAATATTTGAGTTCTGATGTCATACTATAAAGGAATATTTTTAATTTTGATATTCTTTTATTATAAATTATTTAATTTTTAATAGGAATGAAGTTATGAAATTAATTTTTAATTGAATCAAGAATTAAAAATTAATCAAAAAGTATGAGAAAGCTATAAAAATAGAGAAGATAAAACCAATATTTTTAAAACCGAACTGGTTAAAAAACTGATGAAAATAGAAGGCCAGATATTTGATCGGAGTTGAATCAATTAAACCGAAAAAAAAATCGATATATATATATATATATTTGATATTTATTATATATATGATAAAAATAAATATAATGTAATTATGGTTAAATCAAGAATTTATATAAAATCATATTTTTTATAGAATCAATCCAATTACATTAAGTTAAAAGTTATATATATAATAAATTATAGACATTCACTTGCTCAAATATTTATTTATGTAATAGGGTAATATGCAATATAATTTTAGCGTCGGAGAAAATTGAAATGAAACTACTGAAATTTTATTAATTTCTTTTAACTCAAAACGATTATATTTTTATTTGATAAAAATAATGTTGTTTTGATAAAATTAAAAAAAAAATAAAAAAATAAAAATAAAATAAAAATAAGTTGACCTGTTCAAATCAAAAAAATCGATCTGATTCAACTGGTTTATCTCTTAACCGGTTGATTTACTAATTTTTTTAATTGATTTTTTTTAACGGATAAATAAAAGCTGATTAAACCGATTCTTGATTTGATTTTTAATTTTTTCTATTCGACTGATCGATTCGATCTGATTTTAATATCATAGATAAAACACTTGAGATAATATCAAATGTTGAATTTGAATATGAAATTTTTTAATTGCTGGAGTGGCCTTAGTCCTTATGTAATTTTTTTTATTAATTTTTTCATCAATCCTAACGTGGATGTTTATTTATTTATTTATTTATTTTATTGAAGTGAAATTTCTTATCACGTGTATAAACTAAAAGTTAAAAAGTTTATGAAACGGAAATAGCTACAATCTCACTCTTTGATTAATTACTTTTTGAAACCAAAGCTCACAACTCCAAAAGTAGTTGATGGATCACATGACTTGATGTACAATAGGATCACAACCTAAGTCTACTTCCATTTACCAACTATACAAGTTGCCACTTGAGAAAATTTGCAATATTGTCTAAAATTATATTCTATGCCATTCTCAAAGTATATCCATCAACCACTCAAAACGTTGAAGTCGTTACAAGAAAGAAAGATAAATGGCAAAACAAAAAAAAAAAACTTAAAACTTTTTTTTTATATATAATTTTTTTATACTTTAAAAACAGAGTCCTGATTATCACTTTTTCCTGATTCCTTGATAATAATCTCCTCACCATTCTTTAGACTCAAACACCCTTCTCCTTCAGCATCAAAGCTGGCATGAACACTGTACAAGACATATACAAGTACTGCAAGTGCTGAAAAAAAGGCGAACCGCAAGTAGGATGGGCCATCAAGAGACCCCAACAAAAAAATGTTCAGGAAGATAGAAACACAAGGAATCCATGGCATTAATGGAACACCCCAGAATTCAGGCTTTCTAGCTTGTGGAACTATGCAATGAAACACTTGTATTATTGCAATCGCTGTCGCCGCGCAGGCGCCGAGCATAAAGGCTTTTGGGTTGCCTTGAGGCATGAAATGCCAAATCAGTGTGAATAGTAATGAAGTGAATGAAAATGAGCAGAGGAAGGATAATGTCGGCCATGGATTACTTGTCCCTATCGCTACATATCGTCTGTAAATTACTGCATTGGCGACCATGTAGAAGACAAAGAGTGTGCCTATTGATACGAGGTTGAGGAGTACATTTAGATCAGTAAAGAGGGCAATTGCAGCTGTAAAGATACCTGATAAGGAAATTACATTGAACATACATGTGAGAAGATTTTTTAGTTAAACCCATTAATAATAGCCTACGTGTTTTTATTAAGCATATAAATAGACATGTATTGAAATCTATATTTCAACCACTTGTAAATTTCCAATGTAAAAATGCAATTGTTAAGAGTAATTTTCACCAGGTAGGTATATACTGCATCAAAAAATTGTATTTTTCAATGTGTCTTCGTAAGGTAACTTTCTAGAGATATTCTATCTTATGAAATTTGGACCACTTAATTCTTTGAGTATTTTATTCTGGCAAAATTGTGAAATACCAAAAATATATCTCAAGCCACATGCCTGACCTCCCAACCTATAATTTGCTTGTTGATTTCCCCATCATTTATCTTTGTCATGTGATAAAAGATGCTCTTCTAAACTTTGCAAAATTGGGTATCTAATACATTCAATACATTTATATGCATAATCTTATCCTATCGAATATGATGATTTTTGTTCACACTGTATATGTATATATCTTCATCTTATACATTTCATTAACATGTAAATACTATTTTAAAAACATTTTACTTAATGGAAAAACGCTATAACTTATATTTACTTTACATATATTATTATGACACTAGACGATAATATTAGTAGTGTTGTTTGTTTTTAGTCATAAGTTGGTTTAAGTCGAAAGAAACTGGAAAATGCAATCATTAAGGGGATTATATGAACAATAAAAAAGACGAAACAAACCATTCTGCTGACCCATTCCCTTTTAGCTTTCTAAGAAACAACGCAAACCCATTTCAGTAACTAATGGTATATGACTGAAATAGGACAGCTCCAAACACAATATGTCTCACAATGTTTGCTAATTAGGAACAATTTTATATGTACTTTGCCTAATAATTCTAAGAAAGGCAGAATATTTGTCTTGAAGCAACTACGATTATATATGCTTAGCTACTATCAAACAATTACATAACGTTCTTTGCATTTCTGTACTTGAACGAAAATCAACTTCAATCAATTTTAGTTAATTGAGTTTAATTTCAAATCTAAAATCAGCAATGTTAATTATTATTTTAAAATTAATTCAAATATTAATCGAAATTTCTAAATTATAAATTTATTTTTTAAATATAAAATGACTAAAATCAATTTTACAAGAAAGAGTTAATTGCATAGAAATTTGAGTGTTTATCTTATAACATAAAACATCGGATCATAATAATAACCATACCTCTTTTAATTTACGAAAAGGAAAATCATCCTCATTGTTCTAACTGAATATATTTTTTAGGAGTAATAAAAGCTTGAAATTTTAAAATGGTGTCAGGTTGAACTTAATCCTATTAAAAATATAATTGTGAAATTTAAGGAAAATGCGGAATTGCCCTCCCCTTGTAGATTTCGTTAGGTTGAAGGAAAAAAAGGGGAAGAAAACGTACTTAGCATTAGTCCATTATTTGCAGCTTCTATTGGATAGGACCGAAGCGTTGCTTAAGCATTTCTGCCTATGGATAGGAGCCCTGCGGGAGGTCTATAGTTAATTGCCCTTGAAAGACACTCAGTAGTTTCTTGTCTTTACACGTACCCCAAAAACAGCTCGCTCCACACGTGTATACAAACTCATCCATTGGATTTATCCAACGGCTGAGAGCAGAAACCCTAAGACTACTATGTACTAACTAGTAAGAGTAAGAGCTCAGAGTCGAAACTGAAGCAGTTTGAATGGGTCCCATCTCTCAACGGCCTCCCTTAAACAACAAGCTCGAAACACTAAAAACTCCAAACACAGTGCCCACTAAAATACTCTCGTCGAAAACGGTTAATCCTCAATAAAAACAAACTATATTAATTATTAAATTATTAATCATATAAAACACGTACCCAGAAATGCGGAGGCGTTCACAGGCGTTGATGTCCTTGGGTGGACCCTTGCAAACCATGTAGGGACTACACTTGACCGTCCGATTACGCACATGTATCTTGCTTGGCCCAACATTGAAACTAATAATGATGTGAGAATTCCAAAACTGGCCCCCACTCCTATCACGTTGGATACCCATTCCCAGCCGTCCGATTTCCCTTTGAAAGCAGCTGAAAACGGTGCCTCCGCATCAATCTGCATGATCATCATCACACTGTATAATTTTAAAAATAATTACCTTCGGTGAAAAATCATTAATTTATTATTATCATTCAATTAATTACCAGGTCATAAGGGAGAAGCTTAGACATTGAAGCGGCCATGAGGCAATAAAGAATGGTAACGAAAGCAACGGAGCCGGAAACGCCGATAGGAATATCCTTAACCGGATTATGGACTTCTTCAGCGAGGGTAGAAACGGCGTCGTATCCGATATAACTCAAATAAACTAAAGCTGCTCCATTGAACACACCCGGAGCTCCATAAGGGAAGAACCCAGATGGATTTTTCGGGTCAGCGGGTTGTGTGAAATTGTTCCAATCCCCTTTCCAAAATCCCACAAATATAACAAATGTAATGAACACAATGTGCAAAGCTGTTAACACCATGTTCACCACCGAGCTCTCTCTTGTGCTAAATAAATGGAGATAATAATTAATTTAATAATTAATTATCTTTCACATGATAGTTACGAGGAACGAAGAGAGAAAGAAAGAGAGAGCATTTAAAGTGGATATTACCTGTAACAAATGATGAGAGTAATGGCTAAGACGACAAGTACAGCAACCATATCGATTTCATTAAAGCCATTGGGAAGAGAATGGACCACTAGCCTCCATTTTGATGTGGACATGCCAATTGCTGTACCTAAATAGGCGGTGAAACCTCTCGCAACTGCTGCGTTTGACATCACGTAGTCCATTATCAGATTCGCCCCGGTTAAAAAGGCAGCGAACTCACCTGTTATAAAAAATTATCAAATATTATTTTTTTTATTTATGATAAAAAAAAATAATAGATGGGGGTGGCGGTGGCGGTGTCAATAATGAAATGTGATAATACGGACCAAAAGTAACACGGAGATAGCTGAAAGCGCCGCCGGCAACAGGCATATCGACAGCAAACTCGGTGTAACAGAAGGCAGAGAGGAGAGCACAGAGTCCGGCAATGGCATATGAGACTACAACAGCAGGGCCAGAATAAAGACGGGTGGCTCTACCTGTGGTAACAAATACTCCGGCTCCGACCATTCCACCGATGCCGAAACATACAAGGTCATACCAGCGAAGAGTTTTCTGCATTTCTGAGCCAGACCGGGCTTTGACTCGGCTCATTTCTTCATATGAAGTGGAGACTAAACCAGCCCGGCGAGCAAAGCGAGAAGGGGTCTGAGAAAGAGCTCGAAGGTAAGACCTGAAACTAGAGAAAGAAGAACCTGAATGATTCTCCATTAGTTACCAGTAAGCAGTCTCTCTCTGTGTGTGGCGCCTATTGGAGAGAATGAGAAAGAGAAAAGAGGCGAAGGATTATAAAGAGTGCAAAAATGGGGGTTGTGATAGTTAGAGAATGGACGGTGAATAAAAGGCCAGCACTCGAGGAAAATTATTACATTGACACGTGTATATGAAAATAGGGCACTCTTTCTCCCATTTAGATAAAAATCATATTTGATAAACACAGGGGAGTGTATCCACAGGCGGAACTCCAAAATTTTATTCAATTAATTAGAAAATAAAAAAATCAAAGTTATTTTTTAAATAATTTCTATTTAAAAAATAAAAAATAATTATTTTTTATAAAAATATATTTTTAATCAATTAAATTTTTATCAATCTTCAATATTTATAAAATGAAAATTAATTAAATAATTTTGATATTTAAAATTATTTATAAAAATTTAATTTTAAAGAATTAATTAAAAAATTTAAAATGAATAATTGAAAAATTAAATTATTAATATAAAAATATAACATACACTTCTGTCTCTTTAATTACGCCCCAAGTATAAAGTTTACTATTTTTACATGTAACGTATGCATTGAAATAATTTCTCGCACTTAAAGTGTGTAATGGGAGAAACTGACAGACTATTAGTTAATAGAATTGGATAAGGCGTTTCGCCAGTAACTTCTTCTATCTATATATCAATCAATTCTCAATGACTTGTGATGCATCAGACGACAAGAGCAGTAGCAGTAGTAGGAGGTTGGCTTTGACTAGGGTTATTATTGGAAACTAAGCTAATTTTCCACTTGTGTCCACATGCACATCTTTTTTAATTTTTTTAATTTTCAGTTTTTTTAAGAGACATGCGCACAGAACATCCTTTGTTGGGAAGTGCCCTGCCTGGTGGTGTGTTTGGCAGGTTGAAATTTCCATTTTTTATTTTTATTTTTTGTTTTTTTGAAAAATATAAAAAGTATGATGTGGATTAATATTTATTTTTTAAATTGAATTGTTTTTAGACATTTAAATACTAATGATTAATTTTATTAGACACTTGAACGTCGAATTCATTAATATCACTAATATTTTATTTTTAATAGATAAAATTAATTACAAAATATTTTTCTTTTATATAAAATTCACATCATTGTGATATTCAATTTTATTTTAATTTTTTTACTTTTTATTAATTATAAAATTAAAAAGTATTTTTAAAAATAAATTTAAAAAATATAAAAACTTAAATCTCATATCTCACCCATACAAATTTCCTTCATATTTTATGAAACTAAACAAATTCATAAATAACACAAAGTTTCTAACTTAGTAGCTATATTTTATAGTTATTTGTGTATATTTCAAATTTAATCTCATTAATAATAATAGTAGTATATTGCCTTTAACTTAAAGATTTTGTGTGATTTATGGAGTTGTTTGGTTTTATAAAATGTTTATGCAATTTTATATGAGTCAAATTTAAAATTTAGATTTCAATTTTCAATTTTACAATTTATTTTTCTTATTTCTTAAAAATATTTTTAAATTTTATAATTAATCAAAATTAAATTTTAATTTAAATGTGAGTATCATATTATATGGTAGAATTTCATAGTAGAGAAAATATTTGTTTAATCTATACAGTATGCTAAATGATTAAATATTAACGATAAAATTTTCCCTTATTCTAATAATGACAATATTTTCTTAATTTGCCCGAAGGAGTTTGAATTTAATCACTATTAGCACTCCTTTGGTTTTACATAAAAACTTTTTTATGGTTATTTATAGTAATGATAGTTGTGATGTATTTATGAAGATATAGTTCTGTTAGGATTTTAATTTTAAGAAAAACAGTATGAATAAATTATATTGAACAAAATGAATTGTTACTCAATTTTAAGTGTTACAAAGGACACAAATAAAAATATTTTCTTTATGTAGAAAATAAATGGCGATTATGTCTATGGCATAGTATCAAACCACCTTAATTAATTAGATATCTAGATAAGGAAACTAAGATTAGATTGAGGAATGCGTTAGACACTTCAATCTACTTGGTCATCACAATTAACTTTCACTTAAGTTAAAAATTGTAATAAAAGAAAATTTGATTATATTTTTAGTGGATGAACAATTTATATATACAATATTACATGAAATATATAAATTATAAAAAAATAATAATTCACACAAAAAATGTACTAATTTTAAAGAAATGATAGGTGAAATGAGTCTACTAATTAAACAACCTAGTAAATGTAAATGCGTAAGCCATCGAAAAGTAAATGATTTCTATACAAGTATTCATATAACATTCTAATAAAGAAAGGGCAGAAGAAATTATTACAACCCATAAATTGATATAAGACCTATCCATACTAAAAAAAAAAAAAAGGAATGAGAAATGATTTTTAATTGTTTAAATATTTCAAAGGCATTTTATAGCTTTTGACTTGGTTTTGGGTTCAAACATGTAAAGCCTATTTATCTTAATACATTCATATACCTTATTGGGCTTGTGGCATCCAATTCTCAATAGGGCATCCGATATGGTTAGCTTAAAACAAACTATACAAAATCAATATATATAGAAAATGCAAAGTAACAATTATGCAAACAAGGAATGCTTTCACTAAAATATTATATTCAAGCTCATATGTACGCAGTTACTCAAGATTTTAAATAAGAAACAATAGCTCATTTGTATGGTTTGATCGTATGATTTTAATTTAAATCTATCTAAGCATACCAATGCCATTAATATATTTCAAAACCCGAAATAAGTTATTCATCGCATCAGACTTAATATGATAGTACCTAATCATCCTAAATATGAATATATAATTTTATTTGAAGGTGTTTTAAGCATGCCAATATTATCTATAATATCCTATAAATTTCTAACTCACATGCATAATTTAGTTCTCAGAATGTGGTTCAAAAGTCTGGAAATGATGGAAAATAATTTTAGAGATATAATTAGAAAGCGAACTAGTTATTTTTCCGGAAAGCAGCGGTATCGGGAACACTATTAAGAAATTTACAATCCGGTCAACAGAAAAATTTCTAAAGTTGACCTGAGGATAAAAAATCACTATAATGCATGTGTAATTTTGATAAAAAGAAAAAAGTGAAAATCATTTAAGAACACTGAAAAAAGTAACTACTGGCAAAATCGTAAATATAAGAAACTTTAAGGTGAATAGTGGAAATGGGTCTGTCGGAATTACATAATGACTCTGAAACTATTTTTATAAATAAGTATAAATTAAAATAAGCTTATTGACTCTCCACTTTGAATTTCATATCATGACAGAATTGACAGAATAAATTACAGAAGAATTTAGACCAAAGTGTGATATATGGAAGTTTGAGGATTTAGTTGTAATTTATCAAATTGATATTATTATATATTATACACTTAGAACATTAGCCACCATCTTCTTCTTCTTTCTTGCATAAGGCCGAACCTCCCTCCCCATTT
>CANXYC010282906.1:0-12963 GCA_948193065.1 Aleurites moluccanus | reverse complement strand
TATATATATATATATATATATATATATATATATATATATATATATATATTATACATTAAGCTAGGTAGGAAACAACAAATGAACAATATTAACAATTGACTCATGGATAGCACATTAAAGGACCAAATCAAGGGAAATGATTTATAGACATCACATATAGATGTATAGGCACTGAAAGAAATAATAACCATGTATATATAATAGATATTGGGTCATGAAATGCATATCATTATCAATATAACATGTAAACAGTATAAGGTGGATCAGACCCTATGGCCAAGACCATAACCCTTCCGAGCTAAGGTATCACTGGAATTTCATTATGCACAATGCTGATGGTATTTACCCACTACCCCATCAGTAAGGTAGCTCTGTCATACAAATATTAGAATAGGCTAAAAATAGCAAATAAAATACCAAATAGGCAAGAAAATCAGCAAGGCTCAATTTCTATAACTTTAGCTCATTTGAGTTGTTTAGAGAAGTAAACACATATAGGGTCATTATCCTTAACAAAGGAACATTATAGTATAGGCAAAATGCCACAAAAGTCATTTATGATACAAGTTCAAAATATGTCAAGAAGATACATTTACATTGGTGAAAAAAAAAAGTCACCCATTTTAACAAATTTGGTAATAATTGGATTATTAAGGAATTTAACAAAGGTCATTTCATTGAGCACTAGGTGTGCACCATTTTAGGACTAAATAAATATAGTTTTGGGACATATTGATCAAAAGCTAAAGTTCACAATTCAAGCCCCAATGGCAATAAACATAAAGGCATTATCAAATAGGGTTTATATACATCAATAAACAATACAATCGAAGCTTGAATTCAAGGAAAATTCAAATGAAACTCAAATGAAACACTTTGGCCAAAAAGTTGCAGGAATTTAAATGGATTCAGATTTATCAAATAAAGGTTTAAACATACATAATAATATACATATAACTCACCAGAACCGACGAATCGATCGTTTACGTGATAAACGCTGATTTGCCTATAATGGGCAAAAGCAGTGTTCTTCGGTTTCCTTCGATTCTACAATCAATTTTACCATATATTTAGACTTAAATGGATGCTAACTAACACATTTAAACATTAATTGGAATTATGGAGTCCTATACAAAAAATCCATTTCAAACATAAACTTAGTTTTTGGTTTTCTCCAATTTCGATCCAATCTTGAAATCTATCGTTCTAATAATGTTTATAATCATTTATGTAGCTTAAATAAATCAAAATAATGTAGAAAACATCATCCTCACCTAATTTCAAGTTGTGGCTGAAATTTAGGTTGAATGGTTCTTCAATTTCTAGCTTGAATTTCTTGGAATTTTTGATAGAAACTAGCTTAATCGGTAATTTAACCGAGTTTTCTTTCGATTTTGCTTGAAGTTTGGGTGAATTTGGTGGAGTTTTGGAGAAGGAGGTGACTTTTCTGTAACAATGGAGGAAGGAGGAGAATTTTTTGATTTTTGAAGAATTAGATGGCTATTTATATTAATTAACTTTCAGCTAATTCGATTTTCCCCCCGGCACTTCACGTATTCGTATTTTGAACCCGGAACTTATAACTATTTATATTTATCTCCCATTTCAATTCTGAAATAATATTTCTTATATTTCTCCAGCTTATGAGTCTAATGGTGATATTAAAAATTTAAAATTCCAAACCCGTCCGTTAATTATAACGTCGACGTGCTTACCTATCCACCAGGTCGATTTTTAACGATTTATCAAATCGCGCAAGTATGATGTTTTAATGTCTAAATCAACTTTATTTATGCTTAAACAACATATATTCAAGGTTATATAAATGAAATTTGAGCGTGTTACAATTGGTCTACCGATTTCCTTTGTGTAACTAACCTTTGTTCCATACTTTTGTTGTTTACCAAACCGAGTATCATTGATTCAATTGCTACTTGATTTGAATGATATTAAGCTTATTTTCATTGATGATACCATTGTTGTATAATGGTGTCTATTGATATGTTTCACTCTTATATTGACCCTAATATGGCTTGACAGAGCTGTCGCTCCAACAGGGTAGTGGGTACATACTGTCGGCAATATGCACATTGATTTACTGATGCCCTAGCTGGGAAGGGTTATGGTCCTGGCCATAAGACCTGATCAGTCTTATGCTAACTGATACTGATATTACTGAAGACTGGATGTTTACATATAGTCCATACTGTACTGGCCCTTTATCTTTCTTTCTATATTATACCGAACCTAAGATATGCTTATTGACTATTCTGTCACCATCTGTTATTGATTATGTAAACTGTTTATATTGACCTATTGATATCATTGTTCCATCTGTTACCCAATTATATTTATTATCAATGCATATAGATTCACTGAGTATTTTATATACTTACCCATTTCTCTATTTATCCATTTCAGGTGCTGAGTAGATAGCAGAATCTCCATTTCAGACTCTCTGTGGATTCCTGCAGTCTTGATTATCAATGTAATTATTTTGAATACTATATTTTTGATGTTCATAATCTAGCTACTCCATGGGTTATGTATGGGATAGTTAGGATATGAACATGTTTGTATGATATTATATGATATATGAGTATTGATATGATATGCGATGATGGATGTTACAACCAATAGCATAATTACAGATAGTTTATAGAATTGCAGAATGAATAGTAACTAAGTAAATTGATTAATTATTTGATGGTTATAGATATTGCATGTGATATTTAAATTAACATAATGTTATGAATGAAAAATTTGAGCATAGACTTAAAATGCATAAAGTATGATTGATTGAATATACACTTTGTTGCTATGCAATACAAAATGCTTCTTGTAGGTTTGTTAAAAGTGGTTTGGCTTATGAATAATTTGGTGTATGCATTATAATATTTATGAGTCTTGATCACTTGTATAAGAGAAAAATGGTTAAACCGTCATGGTTATATGTTTTGTATCATGCATATGGTAAACTTGATTTTTGGTGTGATTAGAAGGAAGTATGCCATTTTGCAAAGTATATTGTGCATACATTTGTATTATATGATTTAACCATATAGGGATAAAGTAAATAAAATGAATGACATGAGCAACATAAGGTCTATTAGACTCAAGCATAAAAGACAAATGGGTCTAAAATGCATCAAGGCCCAAAAAAGACAAAATTGCACATGTTTCACTTAATGAATTAAATTGAGCAATTTAACTTTCTTCTTTTGACTTATTTTTAGATGTTGAATAAATGAATATTTATATTGAAAGTCGCTTAATAACCAAGAGGAGGGTGAATTAGTTGTCTTATAAAAATTAATGACAACTTAAAATTAATAAAGAGAAGAAGGAAAGAAAATTCATACAAGGAATTTATTGTGGTTCAACCAAATGCAAGTAGCATCATAATTGCCTCAAGTCTAGCCACTGGTGCAAAGGTCTCATCATAATCTATTCCTTCCTTTTCATTATATCCCTTTGCCACCAATCTAGCCTTGTTCCTAGTGATCACACTAACCACATCTAGTTTGTTTCTATGCACCCATTTGGTACCTATGATGGGATGGTTTTGTGATTTAAGAACCAAGGTCCAAACATTGTTTCTCTCAAATTGGTTAAATTCATCTTGCATGGCTTCAACCCAACTTTCATCATCTGGGGCCTCAATGGTAGTCCTAGATTCAATCTTAGATATGAAGGCTAGTTTATTTACTATTTCCTTGAAAGAGAATCTTATGGCCACACCTTTTATGGTTTCACAAATTATGAGGTCTTTTGGATGGTCCTTTTTGAATTTGCAATCCTTAGGAAGTTCAAAATTAATAGGTGGAATTTTTATGTACTTGGAAGAATTTCCTAAGTCATTAAGATTCTTTAAAGATGAATCAACAAGAGGTTATAGGTCAATGAATGAATCATGCACATGATCAAATATGTCATTATTATCAATGTGATCAAATCTATGCATATCAAAAGGACTTATTTCATCAAATGTAACATGCATGGACTCTTCAACAACTAAAGTTCTTTTATTGAAGACTCTATAAGCTTTGCTAGAAATTGAATAACCCAAGAAAACACCTACATTTGTTTTGAAGTCAAATTTTCCAACATTGCCCTTGGTGTTTAATATGAAGTATTTGCATCCAAATACTCTAAGATATGAAATTCTTGGTTTTCTTCCATTCCATAGCTCATAAGGAGTTTTGTTTAAAATTGTTCATATGAAAAGTCTTGGAAATGTAACAAGTACTATTAACGGCTTCGGCCCAAAATACTTAGGAAGAGAATACTCATTGAGCATAGTTCTAGCCATATCAATAAGAGTTCTATATTTCCTTTTTACAACTTTGCTTTGTTGGGGAGTTCTGGGAGTAGAAAAGTTATGAAAAATTCCCATTTCATCACAAAAGGTTTTAAACTCATGATTAACAAATTCTCTTCTATGATCACTTTTCAAAAATGTGATATAAAAAACTTTTTCATTTAGGATTTTTTAGCAAAATATTTAAACTCCTCGAAACTTTCATTCTTATGAGCAAGAAATAATACCCAAGTAAATCTAGAGTAATCATCAACATTGACAAATGCATAATGTTTACCTCTAAGACTAGGTGTCTACAAGGGCCAAACAAATCCATATGCAAAAGCTTTAGAGGTCTAGTAGAAGAAACAATATTTTTAGTTTTAAAAGAACTTTTAACTTGCTTGCCCATTGGACATGCATCACACATTTTATCTTTGAGAAACTTGACCTTGGAGAGACTAATTACAAGCTCTTTAAACTTAAGATTGTCAATGTGATCCATGCCTATATGTCGAAGTCTCCTATGCCACAACCATGCATCATCACATAGAGAAACCATATAATTAATATTATCACTATGCATGCTATTTATATCAATTATATAGATGTTTCCAATTATGTAATATCTGCCATTTTGTTGTATTTTTATTAATTGTATGTTTGAAGAATTAATTAATTTCAAATATGAATGTTTGAGAAATCCAGAATTTCTGGTTGCAGTTGCAGGATTTTGTGAGGTTGATTTTATGATTTTAAAGAAATAATTTGGTAAAGTGTAAAACATAGAAGTTGTGGATTTATGTTTCATCCTTAATTTTGTAAAATGGCTTAGTAAGATTCTGTGTGTGTGATGAGTTATGTCTCTTTGAGCAGGACTGGTCTGGTTTAGTATTTTTGCAGGAAGTCAGTGTATGTTGGAAAATTTCTGGGAATGACTGAGACAGTTTGAGCCAAAGGTGTAAACATGAAAAATGTTCATTTATATGTTATGATGTTGGTTGTAAAATTTTAGGAATTTTGGATAAGTATATCTCAATGGAGAATGGAAATTATCAGACCTGTTCGGATAGATTGTGGGCAGTAAGTTTGGATGAATTTTGGAGAGTCACCATGTTATGTGTTATTATCTTTGTGATTTGAATTTTTGATATGTTGAGCCTCTGCATGTTTATTTTAAGTGGCAAAAAGAATCAGGGAGTTCAGATGTTTGTGGCTCATTTGTGAGCTGGCTAAATGTAAGTTGTCCAAGAAAGGTTTCAGCTCAGCAGAGTCTTAGTGTTTGCGAGCCAACAAAGTGCGAGGTGGCATTTTGCGAGCCGGCAATGCGAGCAAGTGAAATGGAAATTGGCAAAGAGACATATGTGAGGTGGCATATGTGAAGTGAGGTTTGGTGAAGAGGAAGTTCGCAAAGAGGATTTGGCGAGGAGGAAAAGGCGAGGTGGCATTATGTGAAGAGGCATTGTTTGAAGAGGCAGTTCGCGAGCAGAGTTTGGTGAAGAGGGAGATAGGCAAACCGAGTTGGCAAAGAAGCGAAGAGGCGAAGAGGCATTGCCGAGGTGGCATATGCGAGGCAGCATATGCGAGGGAGAATTCACGAGGAGAGTTTGGCGAGGCAGCATATACGAGGTGACATATGCGAGCTGGATCAGCGAAGTGGCTTTTGTGAAGTGGGATTGCCGGATCAATTTGGTGAGCTGGCTTATGCAAGGTAGCATTGCCAAGCCAGGTTAGCAAGGCGACCTGGCGAGCGGGATTTTAGGCAGTGGCCTATTTAACCCCAGCAGTCTAGTGGCATTTTTCCACGATTCTTCCTTTCTTCTTTCTACGCTATTTTCAGTCTTTTCTCATATCAGTTCTATTTTATTTTCTAAGGTATTAATACTCAAATTAATGCATTAGACCTCTAGATTATCCTATTATAAGGCAAAAATCATCAGATTTGAGCAAGAAATCTCAGGAATTTTAGTGTTGAAGAAATAAGGTAAATTTTCTTCCCAAGTTATTTTCTTTAGATTTATTTAAGACTGTTGGTTGGAATAATTAATTTTGGGTGTATAGAATTTATTGCAAACAATTTGAAGTTATTAATGGTAATTAACGTGAAAGAAATCAGAATTTTGGACTGTCATGAATAGTAGTATGAACAGTAAATCGGAATTAAATGCAAAATTTTCTTTAAGAGATAAATTAAATTAAGGATGAGAATTAAGAATAGAAACTCTAAGATGATTAAATATTCAGAAATCATGTTGAATATTATTGATTTGAGGAAAACCCTAATTTTGAATATTTAGAGAAATTTCTTAAGAGGAGAAAATCAAGGAAATTGAAGAGTTTGGAGTTGAGAAATCTGCTAGGGGAATTTAAGGAAAAACCATATTGAGGTAAGTATGAACATTGTATTTGTTTATTGTTTCTTTGAAATAATATGACCAAGCATTCTTAGCTTGTTCATTCATATATATATGTATATAATGTAAATGACTTGATCAACCTTCTTGGATCAAGTTCATATGCTTCTTACTTATTAAACCCAATTTGAATGATGATATATGTTGATGGTCTTGTGACCAATATGCTTCTTATGAAATTGAAACCACATGACCCTATGGATAGAACGTTCTTCCCAATGAGAGTAAATTCATTGGCCCATCATGCACTTTGGGAGGCCAGCTGATAGGGTTTTTATCAGTGTTCCACCAAGAGGGGACCATGAGCTCTAGGCGTATGCCTATCCAAGCATGCGTTCACGTTAAGGTAGCAAGGCTACTAATAAGTATGTTATGACATGAGATCAGTTCTATCATATGAGATTTAATAATGCCATTCTTTGTGGGCATTTTAGATTCTAAATAAGAACCATGATTCGATTTGTGATATGATTTGATAGTGCTAATTATTATAAGCACTCATGTTCCTTCAAGTAAAGCTTGAGATTCTTTCATACCCATATATATATAAATATATGTACATGATTATGATTTTATATTCATATTCTTGATTCATGATATTCATATCTTACTGAGTTGAAAGCTCACTCATTTTCTGTGGATTTCAAGTGATAGTGTAGCTCGTGAAGGAGCTAGTAGAAAAGATCAAGCTTATTGACTCTTTCTTCCAAGAAGCCTTCATTGTAATTATTCTGAAATTTGATTATGTATATTCATTAGATGATATTAAGATGCAATATGTATTGGGAGTATACTCTAGAGCTTCGTAGTTAGTCATTTGAGGATACTAATATATATGATGTATGAACTGTTATCTTTTGGGTACTCTTGTTCCTTAGTGATGTGGGATGCATCTTTTGATCAGTAAGGAACAAGAGGAAATTATGAAATGATATAGTAAAGAAATGAATTATGCTTATATAGATTATGAAAATGATATTATATGATATTGTATTTGATATAATTATGTATGAAATCCAGGATATGTGAGTTCTACGGGTTTATGGTGGCCTTAAGCCTACCCGTGCTCTAGGACCGTCGCACCACTGGAGTTGGGGTGTGACAAATTCTATGGTCGATAAACACAATTTTCTTATCTTTCCAATGCTTCACATAACATTTCTTATAAGTAAAAGAAATTTTGTTTCCCATGTCATATAATTGACTAACACTAATCAAGTTATGCTTTAATCCATCAACTAACAACACATATTCAAGAGAGGGTTTTTTGGTCTTAACAATTTGCCCAATTTCAATAATTTTAGCTTTGCCATTGTTTCCAAAGGTTACCTTTCCTCCTTTTTTCTCTTCCAAGTTTGTGAGAAGACTTGTATTATCAGTCATATGCTTTGAACATCCACTATCTAAATACCATGACTTTTCTTTCCTTGTGGATTTCAAATAAACCAACAAATGATGAAATTCATCCATTTTTAGGTACCCAAATACTTTTGAGTCCTTAGGGCTTAACATTAATATAGCCTAAATGCACATTTCTAATATAGCATTTGAAGTTTGAATGACCAAATTTCTCACAATAGTGACATCTCAATTTATTTTTATATTTTTGTTGAGATTTTGTCCTATGGTGTGGTTTGGAGTGATATTGAGGCCAATAATCATATTTTGATTTTGGTCATTCTTAGGTCTTCTAAAATGAGAGTCATGGATGACATGCCTATGCACATTTGTTTTAGGCCCAACATTTTTATGTGGAGGCATGTAATCAATGTGAGTATGAGTGCTTTATGCCTTTACAAATGTAGTATGAGATGTTGATAAGGCATCCCCTCCACTATAGCCAAGTCCATATTTAATTATAGGACACCTTTGAGACTCAAATATTTTATCCAATTTATTTTTATTATCAGAAAGTTTGAACATGCAATTATTATGAGAGTCTAACTTGTTTTTCAACAAGGAATTCTCATGTTTTAGCTTATTGCATTATAGGTCTCTAAGGTTAATGGCCCTTTTTAATTCAATATTAGATGCACTTAATTCATTTATTTCATTTTTGTAAACTTCACAAGCATCTAAGACTTCAATTGACATTTCTTTCAATTTATCATATTTGTTTTGCAACTTATGATATTTTAAAAGTAATGTATCCATAATTTGTATGGCATCATTATTAGAGTTAAAATCAGAATTACTAACCTCACTTGGAGATGCATTCTCTTCAATTTTTATGAAGTAAAGATTGGATACTTCATCTTTGCTAGCTTCCTTCCTTTCATCGGAGTCACTTGAATCATCCTAAGTGGCCGCCAGTACCTTTTGTTGAAGCTTTTGTTATTCTTTAATTTTGGATATTTCGCTTTTATGTGACCAAATTTGTCACACTCAAAGCATTTCGTTTGATTATCTTTGTACTTCTCATGCTTCTCATATCTTTCAAATGGCTTCTTGTTCTTGTTTTTCCTAAGAATAAGATTTCTTATTCTTTTAGTGAGCAAGGCCATGTCTTCATTATCTTCCCTTTCATCACTATTAATTGAAGAAGCCTCCTTGGAAGCAATGAGAGCTATCTCTTTATTCTTCTCTTCAATTTTGTATTGAAATAAAGTAATTTCATACGTGAGAAGTTTTTCCAACAGGTTGTTGGTTGGAAGGGTGCTCCAGTCATTGACTTTCTCAATTGAAGCTACTTATACTTCCCAATCTTTCTTGGGTAGAACTCTCAAAATTTTACAATTGATATCTTCTTTAGAGTAATTCTTCCCAAGCTTCCTCATTTGATTTACAATCACCATTAGACAATTGTACATTTCAGATACCTTCTCATTGTATTATTTGTTGATCCCCAAGTGGTCCTAATGATTCTTCTATCAATACAAATACATTTGACGCCACTTTTGTCTCAATTTGTCTATCAACTAACAGTATCTCATTTCTACATCTTTCACGACTTTTACCTCTTCCTCTTAAAACTATTCTTCTATTTTTAATAATTGGCAACATGTTCCACTGTATATAGAAATAAACAAAAGAATATATAAAATAACGAACAACACTAATAAACACATATATCACAAATGACGATAAAGGAATTCTTATGCTCCATGATGCACCTATACCCTAGTGACATATTCTCAATATACACAACTCATTAATGATTAATAATTCCTTTGATCTGATACAAACTTTGTCACATCCGCACTTAGGGAATGTGATGGTCCTAGGGTATGGGACACGCCTACTAGCCAATACCCGTAGAACCCCAAATCACATCAAATCTTATACAAATTTTGACAGAGTTTCCTTTTATATTTCCAATATTTCCCAAATTTAACTCAATCCCAGAATCACATCCAACAAGTAAATACACTTCTATACCATCCTTATTCCCTCACTATAATATTTCATTCACATTTCATTAATTATCATAGATGATAATTCTCATACGATATCAAAGATGCTCAAATAAGTTTAAACTAAACTGAACATTTATAAGTTAATGAATATCCCATTTCTACAAACCAAGTAACCATATGATTATTTACACAACTATCTACACCTCAAAATAACCATGGATCTTTCTAAAAGTTTTAGATATCTCCATCAAAAGGAATATTTACACTAGAGTTTTGAAATCCCAAGTTCGAAAAAAAAGATCACTTGGGAACCAACTCGATTTAGCTCTCTCCTAAAAATATGAACAACGACATAATGAGTATAAAACTCAATGAGAAATAGATACACTACCATACTTGTAAGGCTAGGTTAACAAGGCTAGCTCACAAGGATGGTTATGGTTATGGTTATATAAACAAATATAGAAGACCAAGTATAACAAATAATACCAAATGAGGAATGAAGACGATGTGTGCAATTTAGGATCAAATTTCACATATAAAATGATTCTCAATGGATCAATATGACAGAAACTTTGGGTCTACATCTACAATATGAGAGTAGAGGCAATTACCAAGGCATATTACCCCACATATATGTAAGGAGGGCTAGTCCTTATGACTAGGACATTTAACCCCCTCCTAGCTAGGGTCCACATATCATTGTGCACAATGTCGATATCAATAATCCATTTTTCTTATCGGTTAGGTATTTCTGCCATTTCATAGTTGGGTTCACATAAATGTCAATTTCACAAATGGAATTTTCATAGAGCAAAATGAATGGACAATATCAATTTGACAAAATTCAAAGTAACACATCAATGAATTAATTCAATGACCAAAAACAAATGGAGGTTCAACCAAATCAAATATTCATATAGGGCATGGATATTTCAAATAAAAATTTAGGATTCAAATATAAGTATAATAATATATCCATTACTCACTTCAAATAACAAAATCCAAAACAAGTCTTTACACATTACTTCAAGAACATTAAAGTGAGGATTTTCATCTACTTCTCTACCTTCCATACCTTTTATTGATACTACACATAAATTTAATACAACTTAGAACTCATTATATATAGAATTTCATTAATTTTAACTTTAATTAAATTAATTTCCTTCTAACCTTAAAGCTGGTGTAATACCCTATAAATGCATATAATGTTTTTATGAAATAAATTCTTAGTATGTAGTTTAAAATTATCGAAATAGCTAAAAATAATTTTGAAAACTCAGTTAGAGCGAAAACGAGAAATTTTTTCAGAAATTGTCGGTATCGATATCGCTGCTGTAAAAATAGCAGTACGATTGACGAATGAATTTTTGAATTTAGATTGAGAGTAAATGATAATGTATATGCATGTGGGAATACAGTAAAAAAGAAAGATAAGAAAAATGTTTAAGAACACTGATAAAGTAAACAATGGCAAAACCGTAAATAAAGAAAACTTTTGGGGAATAGTAGAAATTCGACAGTCTGAGTTTCATAACAGCTCTAAAACTATTTTTATTAAATAGTATTAATAAAAATAAGATGTTTAAACATTCACTTTGAATTCCAATTCCCGACAAAATTATCAGAATGAATTACCGAGTAAAAAAAGACCAAAAGCAAACTATGGAAAGTTGCTAAAAGTAAAATTTGTCATTTTTGTCTTACTATATAAGAAAGACTTACAAATTTTTTTGCCTATTTTCTCTTCATTTCATCCGTGACTCTCATCTTCCATTCCAATTGATTTTTCTTTCAAATTTGTGAAGAGAGTGTTGGAATCATGAAATAAACACCAAATAATCCATCATCCACCAAATTAAACCATAGAAAATCAAGAAAAATTCAAGAACACCAATATTGAAGAATTCAGACACTTTGAGGAATTTAGGTAATTTCTTCATTTGTTTGTTTTTTGGTTTAATTAGGTTAATTAGATGATGGTAGGATTGGGTAAATGGTTTAATTACATCAATTGATGCATTAAGCAATTTTTCTCAATTTCGAAACCCTAAAGTGAAGTTGTAAGTTTGCATTTTTTTTTAAATGAGTTAGGATGTGTAAATTGAGTATAGAATAAGTCAATTGGATATTTATTGGTGATTAATTGATGTTCACATTGTTGTAGAAAATTCGATTGAAGAAAGTCGTCGATTTTGGCCTATAACGAGGAATTGAGGAATTTGGTGGCAAGACAAGTTTGCTAGGTGATTTGGAGTGCTAAGTGAATCTCTTATGCATCAATTGTCATGCCTAAATTGATAAAATGTCAATTGAAATTCATATGTGAAAAAACCTTTTTGGCTGAACCCTAATTGTGGCAAAATGCCTAATTTTGTGTTTTGGTTTTGGACTTGTTCTTCATGCCAATTTGATATACTTCATGAAGATTATTGAGTTGTGGTTGTTTCCTATAAATTGCTTTCCATATATATGTTTGTTGATTATTGGGGCAATGTCAATATTGCACCAAAATCATACCGAAAAATCCGTAGGCCAACCATTTGAATGCCACCGTCGCCAGCGACGATGGCATGCCAATTGCGTCAATTTTTTGGCCACAAATGACCATTTTATGTTTGTTCCCATTTTTTGGTCTCTAGACCTTTGGTCATTGTTTAGTCGATTATTATTGATATTTTATTGACTTTATGCTCATTAAATTGAATTCTAATTAGTTATTGATACATGCCGATGCCATTAATTTGAAATGGTATCTATTTATGTGTTTATTGCTTCTATTGACTCCGAGGTGATTTGACATAGCTGCCATTCCAATAGGGTAGTGAGGTCATGCTGTCAGCTTTGTGCACATTATATTGATTGATACCCTGTACTAGGAAGGGATGTC
>CANXYC010282862.1:0-15414 GCA_948193065.1 Aleurites moluccanus | reverse complement strand
TTTAATCCTAATTTGATGATGTTTAGCTTTGTTATTGATACCATTGCTTTGATTGACAATGTACCATGTTATTGGTTTGAATGGGCAAGTCAATTTTACTCCAAACCCTAACATATTGGTTTGCCATTGTATATCACCTATTGTTTGATAAATTGCTTAGTTTATTTGTCATTGGCTTATTGGTTTGCATGCCATAGGCCTACCAATTGAATTTCATTATCGTTAGCGACAATGGTATGCCAATTAACCCACCAATTTTGGCCATTGAACCCTTGCTTGTTTCTTGCCTTTTCTTATTATCATACTTGATTTTATTAATTATATATTGCCTATCACATTGTAATTGAGTTTATTGAATATTGATTGATTGATACCAAACTAATTATTATTGATTGATTGATATCCGGATGCCATTGTAGCTTATGGTATCCCTTGTTATTGACCTTATTATGGTTTGGCAGAACTTCTGATTTCGACAAGGGAGTGGGGAAATACTGTCGACCTTGTGCACATTGTATATTTGTACCCTAGCTGGGAGGGGTTATGGTCCTGGCCATAGGGCCTGATCAGCCTTATGCTTATATGATACTAGTGACCTACATGGTCCAGTGATATTGATTGATATGATACTGGTGACCTACATAGTTTAGTGATATTTGATTTGTCTGGTGACTGTATGATTTCTTTTTATACAGTCTGTCTCATTATCTGCCTTTTCATATGTAACTGAGCTTATATATGATATTTCTTTGGTTTACTGTACCTTGACAGCCATTTTGTATTCTGTTATTTCTTTGACTGAAACCATTATTTAATTATACCTATTATTTATTGCGATGCATGTAAATTCACTGAGTATCATCTATACTCACCCGTTTGATTATGTACCCCATTTCAGGAATGGAGTAAGTTGCAGAATCTAGAGATCTATTTTCTGTAGATTTTTGCTGCAGTATTCTGTATAAATTCTGGATTTATGTATTTTATATTTGAGGCTTCTTTATCTAGCTACTCCATAGGTATGTATGGGTTAGTTAGGAGATGAAAATTGTATATGAAATATTGATAATTATATATTGAGTTATATGATGGATTATGATGTGATATGTGAATAATTCAGCCAACTGCAGAATGTATGACAGAATGAATGACAGAATAACAGAATGAATAACAGAATTGCATGATGGATGATAATTTATAATAAATGAATAATATGTTGAGGTGGATAGATTATGTAATGATACTGGGTTCTATGGGTGCCGGTCGCCATTGGCATTTCCCGTGCCCTAGGACCGTCGCAGTCCGGGAAACCGGGTCGTGACAAATTACTTCAATTATTGTTCCTACTTAAACTAGATATATCAAGCTTTAACATATCCAAAATTCACATTAATCTCACTGCTACATAATTTATGGTGTCAATTTAAACTTAGGCTTATAACTAACCCTGCTACCCTGCATTCTGCCTGCAATCCTATTTTGATAGTCTGTACTATTTTATCTTATAACTCAATCTATACTTATCTAATTACTGCAATTATTTTTCTTATTTCAAATAGACATATAATATTATAATATATCCAAATTTTAAAATATTTGGATCACTGTACAATTATTAGTGAATTTCCTTTCGTAAACTACTGCCCTAAAATCTCTATCCAGATAGACCCTATTTCCATGCATATAATTAATTTTGTGCTCATCTAATTACAAAACCATTTTACAATATTTTATATAACATATAAATAAACATCTTTTATGTTTAACACTTTCTCTAATTCAGATTTTAAGATCCTCATTTCTATAGAACTCAGTAGTCTATGTTCTGTTTATCAGTCAATCCGGGCAGATTACACTCATAATCTAATATATCATAAACCACAAATCCAATTAAAATTTTTTTTTTTTAAATTATATATAAGACATAAATAAACACTTTTTATGTTGAACGCTTCTTCTAATTCTATCTCTATCATTATATACAATAAAAAAATAATAGCCTTTTTTAATAACCCTAATTCTGAATCAGTCACAGTTTTTACTTAATAACTCTTTCCTCACTTAGAATTTCACAAATTCCTTTTACGAAAACCTAATTAACATATTTATCTACAACTTTTATGTTTCGTCTATCCTCAAATTCAGTCATTAAAATTTTAGAATATAAGCCAAAAATTACTGCCTCAAATCAGATTTCAAAAACTATATAAACCCTAACTTATTCTTTACATTTTTAGTTTAATTACCTCAATTATTTGTCAAATTAAATCTTATAACTCTTAAATTAAACAAAAAATTGAAGTTTAGGAAATTTATTTTAAACTTGAACCATTAAATTCCTTCTCCTTTTTGTTCCACCAAATAGCTTTATATAATCTCCATCAACTTCCTTTCTTCACTTTTCTTTCTCTAATCTCTTCCTATCTAATTTTGGTTGATTTATTTGGAAGGGTTAGAAAACTATTTCCTTGGTAATTCTTCTCTAAGGTTCAGCCAACAACTTCTAAAAGCTCTCCTCTTCCTCTTTTTTATATACACCAAAAGCTAACTCAAAAAGAAATGAAGACAAAAAAATAGAATTCTCTAGAATTTTGCTTATTTGTCACCTTTTCAATTAATTGTTAAATTAATAAATTATTTGCTATCAAAAATCTTCTCTTCACCCACCATGGCCAGCCATATGTACTCCTTTCTAGAATAGGTAGATTCCACAACTTTGTTTAATTGCATTTTGGCCCAAAAAAATTTTATTTATATTTTGACCCCAAATTTTTCTGTAATTTATTATGTCTATTCTATTTAGATTCAACCATCAATGAGGAAATTGAAATACCTTATTTTAAGTTGTTCTATCATTTAAAAATAGTTTTGGGTCTCAGACAGTGGATTTTCAAAATTGCCTCAAAGTTGCCATAAATTACGATTTTGCCATTACTCTTATTTTCAGTATTCCAAAATATTTTTCAACTCTTTCTTTTCACCATAATTTCACATAAAATTAACTAACTTAATCCCCTAAGTCTTGGTCAGAAATTTTTAAATTAGTCGGACTACTATTTTTCTGGCAATGTAATTAATACGGGTATTTTTTTAGGACAATATCTCAAAAGTAGTCCGGTTGAGGCTCAAAAATTCCTAAGTATTACACTCTATCATTCTCTGTATATTTCAATAATTGATTGAGCTGATTCATACTTTAATTAATGCTTCATCAATTACTATAATTCAATATACCTATATATTGTCTACTGTTTTATCTCACTATCTATTGTTCTGTTTGGTGGACTATTACATGAAGTTGAGGTTATAAGAGCAATAAATATTAGAAATATAATTTTTATACAGGCTGTGTAATTTTTTAAAAACTCAGTTTTGGGTTGGAAATAATATGAAAAATGCAAAATAAATTCTAGCGAAGTTTCCGTAAAATTAATGGATACTAAGTAGAATTAAATTATCATTGAGTGATTTTAAATATTAATAAACGTAATTGCATTGTAAGTGGATTCTATGGGTGGCTAGTGATTTTAGATCTACTCATACCCTATGACCATCGCATCTTTGAAGTGGGGATGTGACACACATTCATTATTATTTAACTTTTATTGACTTATCTTATATTTATTTACCTGACCCTTATGTTTAATAATGAATACTTAACTCACTGAATATATTTATACTCATTATGTGGTTATTTATTATTTTTCAGGAAAGAGGAAATAGAAGTTGTTCCCAAGTTACTTTCTCCTCCTCACTTGGGGCACTGAGGACTCCAATGTAATTATATGGAGTCATATGTATAAACTCTTAGAGTTTCATGGGATACAACTCGAGTTATAGACAATTATGTTTATCTTATGTTTGTGTGGTATCTAATAATTGTATGTATATATTATATGATAACTGACATATGAGATATCATTAGAAATTTAATTAGTGACCTAATGCACTATGAGATATATTTGATAATTGGGAATGAAAATGGTAACAGTAATGATAGGGTTTATTGTGAATAAGCTAATGAGATATGATATAAAAGAAAATATAGAAGTGTTATATATGCCTATCTGAACTGTGGAGTTGAGGATATAAGGGTTGTGTATATTGGGAGTGTATTTTCTATGCAGATTGAGAATTTTGAGAAATTATTAAAATGTAAATTTGGTACTATTCATATTAGGAATTAAATTAAAAATGCAGAGAAAATTCTGTCAAATTTTATGTAAGACTAATAATTATTAAACGGAGTTTGAATATTATTAAATGAGTTTAAGTAATGTTTTCAAAACTGAACTGGTTACAGAACCAGTACAAATAGAGGGTCATAGGTTTGACCAGAGATCAAACCAGTTAAATCGAAAAAAAAAATGGATATATATATATATATATATATAACATTTATCATATATATGATGAAAATAAATATAATGTAATTATAACTAAATCAATAATTTATATAAGACCATATTTTTTTATGGTGTCAATATAATTATATTAAGTCAAAAGTTATATATATAGTAAGTTATAGACATTCACTTGCTCAAACATCTACTCATGCAATAGGGTAACATGTAATAGGGTTATGATTTTGGCGTCGAGTAGGTTTTGACATAGGATAAAATTGAAATGAAGTTACTAAAATTCTCTTAATTTCTTTTAACTCAAAATGGCATCGTTTTGATCAAAATTAAAAAAAAAAAAAATAACTCGCTCAAACTAAAAAAATTAGTCTGGTTCGATCGATTCATCGGTTTTTTAACCGATTTTTGAAGGATGGGTAAATGGGAGCTAAACGGACCGTAGTTGTTTCAGTTCTCAATTTTTTTATTCAACCAACCGGTCCGGTATGATTTTGATAACCATGAGTTTAAGTGTGAATAACTGATGATTGACATGTTTAATAATTTTATGGATGTCTGATAATCTTAAATTTATTCATGTCCTAGAATCGTCATGCCTCAAATCCGGATCGTGACAGAATCTAAATTTATTGAGGAAACGAAGACCCTTGAAATCATCTGAAACTAAAGTCGTTTCTATTCCAACCTGCTCAACCGGACAGGTTAGCAACATCTGATAGTCCTAATAAAAACTGAAGGATGAATTGCCCTCTGCCAACTATCACCAAAAAACATAATTGTTATTTAGTTTTTCCTTTTACTTTTCAGGAATTTGAGAATTGAAATGGTCTTTATTTTTTTACTTTTCCATGGCCTCCATAATTAATTGCTAACAATAAATAATAACCAAAATCTGGTGACCCCTATTTTCAGTAAATGCCTATTAAATTTTCATAGGTCTTTGTTGGAGCAACACAACTACTGCAAAAACAAAGAAAACTTTAATTTGGTATTGACCAGTTGCCATGAAATTGATTTTTCTGGAAAATAGCAGCTGGATAGCAGCTGGAGAATATAATTATCTGGTTGAAGCCACATGCCAAATTGAACATTATGGGACCCAACATATCAGTGGAGTTTTGGCTTTGCTGGACTCCATAGCTTCATGTCAAACCTCTCTTCAGTTTTGGACAGTTAACGCTTTGCGATTCCATAGTCAAATCCTTGTTCGTAACTATATTTGCTCTATTAATTGACTATTTATCAATAGTGAAATTTTGGGGGTGGAGGTATAAGTTGGATTTTTAATAGGTTCAAAGAGTGGTTATTAAATCCGAACTAATTTTTTAGATTTGAAAAATTATTAAATTAAATTAAATTATTATTATAATTAAATCGTAAGTTTGATTCATTTAATTATTTTTAATTTATCGATTTTAAATCAATTTTTTTTTTATAAATCGCCATTAATTTATTATAAATTTAGAAAAAAACACCGATAAAATATCGGTGATAAAAAAATTTTAAAAATAATTTAATATACAATACAAAATTTATATATTTCATTAATATGTTAACACATCTAAAATTTATATTTTTTTTCTTAAGAATTATATATATTTTTTTAATTTATCTTTAGTTAATTTTTATGAACGGTCTTTTTTTTTTTAATTTTAAGTTAATATTAAGTTAAAATATATGTGGTTGTATATTCGGTTTGAAACTGAAGAAAAAACTCAAACCATAAATCAAATTAAATATTTAATTTGCTTTATTTTTCAAATTAAAACCAAACCAAATAATTATAAAATCATCAGTTTCTATTTAATTTGATATGTTTGATTTAATTTAATCGGTTTGACTTCCACTCATAACTGAAATTTAGCTAATTGGAATGGAGAGTTTTTTTTTTTTATAATAACATGAAAATATCATAAGTCTATTTTTATTTTCCATATTAGATTTATTTTTCTGATTAGATTAAGAGAATATTCATTCGTAAATAAAAAAAAAATATTTATAATTTCATCTCAAGAATCAAACTTATCTGATAATTAAAAAAACAAAAAAAAACAAATTTTATCACTAATTAAAATGATATGAATGAATAGTGAAAATTATATTTTTGTCATATCTCTCTTCTATTAAACTAGTATAAATTACATAAGTACTAAATTGAATGAAAAAAATTATTATTGGAAAACAAAATCATAAAAAGATTTGTATTATTTTTTTTATGAAAAATGACTCAAAATAGTTAATTTATAAAATATGATAAAAAGTTGACCTAGAATAGCTAATTCAATTACAATAAGATTGAGAATCAAATTTTATTAGTAAAGGTGGGAAATTATATATGTTTGTAAATTGAATTAAACAATAACATAATGAACAAATTTGAACTTTGAAAAATTACACAGACCCGACCGTTTCGGACCAATCCTAATAAAAATAATAGTATCCCTATCGAAATAATTAATAAAAAATATTTTATCATTATTATTAGAGACGAAGTTTAATAATAATTTAGGTGGTTAAGTTAAAAGATTTATTAATTTGTATAAAAAAATTTATATAATTTATCTAAATTTAATTTTATGCATAAAAAAAATTTGATTCATTTAAATTTAATTTTTTTTATAAAGAAAATTTATTGACTCATTTAAAATTAATTTTTTGATTTTCGTTTACAATTATTTAGTTATATATTCTCCCGTGAATTTGGAAGAAGAGCAAAAGACAGATTTCAAAAGCCAGCAGTCTACTTATGACTTCATGGGAGATTTTTTTTTTATGCTCCACCTTTCTTAACTCATCCCAATCAAATAAAGTAGCGATATTTATGGCGAGATAAGCGTTTAGTCAGCTAAATTCCAAAACAGACCATACATAACATAAAGCTTTAGCTTAGAAGAAAAATTAAAATGAAGGATCAAAATCACATTATATGTATATAGAATTAATTCAATCCGGTCCCTTTAATATTCACAAAAATCAATATATGTGCTAATTCTCACTCATATTTTTATAATTTAGTATCAAAATCACTCGTCAATTTCCTTCTAATCTAAAAAAGAAAATGACAATTAAGAAACTGATATAAGAATAATCAAAACTCAATGGACAACAAGATCATCACTCTGTTTTTTTCTGGTGACTCTAATATAGCAAAAAACAGCAGCAAAAATAGCAGTAACAAGACCACCAATAATGACACCACCACCAGCCACTGATTTATCAGAAGAATGATGCTTTCCCAGCCGTCTGATATCTGGAGCTTGAGCTTCTTTTAACTCATCATCATCACGGCTAGAAGTAGGCTGATCTGCAACTCTAGACACAACCATATTTGAATCCTTTCCATTTTGAACCTTAATTTGAGATGGGTTTTGTTCAGATTGATTATCAGCCATGGCTTGTACAAGTAAAATCCCAGCAAGAATCAAACAAAGCAAATCAAGCCTAGCCATTTTTAAAAAGAAAAAACAGAGCAACAAAAATGAATGTTAGAGGCTTAGAGCTAAAGAAAATATTATAAGAAGCTGAGAAATGAATATGGGCTATGGGTATATATATATATATATATATATATTTGTGAAAAGCAACAGAGAGTAAGATTTTAGAGAGAAAGAAAGTGTGTGGCTTGAAACTGGAGAGAAGTTTCAGTCTTAAAATTGGGATTTGTTGGTTAAAGAAAGTGGCCGCGTGGAATTAATTGTTAAGGTCAAAAAAAGAAAAGAAAAGTGGGTCTGGGTTTGGTTACTCGGAGGAGAGGTCTTTTTCTCCATTAATTAATTGGTATATATTGTAAAGCCATTATTAATTAATACCTCCAGCGTATATATACACTATAATTGTATAACTTTTATTTTTATTTAAAAACATGTATAATATAAATTTATTGATTTGAATATTTTTTAAAATTAATAAAATAAAATACTAATTTGCATAAAAATTTATTTTAATATTTATAAAACCACATTATAATTTTTTTTAATATAAAAACTTAAAAAAAAAAAAAGAATTCACAACAACCAGTAAAAGTCATTTTAATAAATTAAATTTCTACAAAGATAAACTAAGTTGTTAAGATAAAATAAACTTTAAATAATAATATTATAACATTTTTTTCAAAATTAATAAAAAAAATATATATATAAAATGATAAAAACAAATCATCATTTTTCTATGAATTAATAATTTTTTATATTGTAATTTTTATAAATTTGGATATATTCATATAAGTGTAAAATAAATTATCTTAATCGCTAAAAAAACTATTATTTTAACCAGCGCTTAATAATACATTAAAATTTTACTAATTAATGTTTTTATTGTGAAATTATTTTTCATAAAAGAATTTTTTTGTTTTAAATAAATTATTTTTGTATCTAAACATATATTATTATCATTTTAATCAGTTGAATACAGCTTTAATGTAAAGAATATTTTGAGTGTAATAATGTAATGTTTTACTTGGTATTTACAGTCTGATGACAGAATCCCAGAAGTGTTTGGTTAGAAAATGACAAGAGAAAAACAACTGGAATCGAAAGGTAAGCTTGCCTCTCTTTTTTCAGCTGTTGGGCTTGTGATAAAGCCATAGAGAGACATTGACAAAAAGATACTGCCTAGGAAACAAAGTACAACTGGTGAGCATTATCGGATTTTGCAATGTTTTCAAACTCGATTCATTCCAACACGTAAAGATAAAAAATCACAAATGGAAATTAAATTAAAATAAAATTTGAAATAATTAAATTAATATTATATAATATAAAAAATTAATTTTATAAATAATTTAATAAAATAATTTGAAATAAATTTGAATATAATAAATTTTATTCAACAAAATACTTAAAAATAATTTTAAAATTTAAAATAATAATAAAATATAAGGTAATAAGAATTTTAAAGATAATTATTTTTTAAATAAAAATAATATATTAAATATTTATAAAGTGTATCATAATTAATATTACTTATTAAAAATTATGATAAATAAAAATATATTAAGATAAAGTAAATAAATAAGTAAATGCATTAGTATAAATTATAAATAAACATTAATTGGGAAATTTATTAAAAAATATTTAAAAAATTTCAATATATATATATATATATATATATCACGAGTATTTAAATTCTAAAATAGTAATAATGTAGCCTCTTATCCTAGCCGCCGCCTCTCTCTCTCTGCTCCTCTCCTCCTTTCATTCTATCGTATTTTGTTCTCCTCTTTTTTACTATGATCTTTATTTGATGCTGATTTTCTAAAAATAATGAAATATATATTTTGTCTTCAGTTGTTTGTTATTATTTTAAATAAGATTTTGATGTTAGATATAGTTTTTTTTTATTTATGTTTATGTTTATTTTGTTTGTATCTTTTATTTGTGGAAGTTGAAATTATTTTTTTTATGGAGGTTTATTTAATTCTCCAATATGGAAAAGAGATTTCATCTGATTTTTAATAATCAAACTCATCAAACGACTTAATGTCAATTTTGAGTGAAACATATTTCTCGTCGATGTGTCAATTACAACTACTAGCTGAATATTATTACTTTGTTAACTTTGATCAATAAAATTTAAGAGTATAACTTATTTTATACTTATATTAATTGTAATTTTATAATTAATTTTTTTGAGATGTATTTTTTTTTTTTTTTATGAATGAAAGACTATTTAAAAAAAAAAATTATATATATAGCTGTAGTACAAATGGTTATGCATAGGTAAGCCCATTAGATGCAGGTTGGAGTTGCGGTGGAAGATTATATTTCAAAATCTTAAAATATAAGACCGGCTTAATCCAGGTTAATCGATTTATCAATTACCCAACCGTTCACACTAATTGATTTCAATTTTAATATAACTGAATAAAAGAACAAGATGAAATAAAAATGAGACCAGCTTCTGATTAATCCGGTATGACCGAGTTCTTACAAAAATGGAATTTTGTGATGCTTATTTTGAATTAATTAAAATAATAAAAATAATATTAAGCTAATGTCATTTAAGTAGGGCAGCAATCAAGTCAAGTTGAGTTAAGTTTTAGTTTATCTATATTTGGTTCGATATTTTTTCCGTGTTCAAGTTTCAAATTAAATAAAAAATCATATTAAAATTTGACTCGTTTAATTATTAAATGAGTTCGAGACAAATCATCCAAAATTTATTTATAAATTATAATCGAGCTCCAATCGAATTCGACTCATTAATAAATTATAATTGAACTGAATTCAAGCATAAATTTGACTCATTTTGAAACTTGTTTATAGTTAAATATTCATTTTTAAAAATACTTGAAATTAACATAGCACATCCAATTAGTAAAAAAAAAAATCGTAAAATTAAATATTACTTGTATCTTAAAAATATTAATTAAAAAATATATATTCTTAAATATAAGAATATTAGATTATATAATACTAATAAAATCTTAATTTAAAACTCTATTAGTATTACAGAAATATAATTTTAATTATATAATACTTATTTAAGAGTTATAAATTTTTCTAACATAGTATTAATATTGGAAAAAAAAAAGAAATTATATAGCATCATCAAACTATTTACCTAGATATTTTATGTATTTATGCTATTTAATTAGTCCAACAATTAAAATGTATATAACTTATGGGTTAAGTAAATAAATATTATATTTTATTGTTAAAAAAAAAAATTTCCTAATAATAAAAAGTAACTTTTATTAAAAATTGAAAATACAATTAAATATATAATTTATTTCTCTTTCAAAAATATATAAATTGCATATATAAGAAAAAATACATAAAAATATTTAATATGTATTTTAGTCAAATTAAATTATAAAAAAAATATATAAGTGTAAGATTATATTTTTTGGAGTGCCAAAATTATTAAAATAATGATAATAATAATAATAATAATAATAATCGAACTGTTCTCGAACATATTAATAGAGCTGAGCAAGTTTGTTCATGAATTTATAATTGAATTGTTCATGAATTTAATCGAACCGAATTTAATTTTATTTAAATTTGACTCATTTATTCATCAAGTCTTGAAATAAAACTCAACCTTGATTCATTTATAAAATAAATTGAATGTGAATAAATTTTTATCAAATCAAATACCGAACCGCTCACAAAAGAGTCAGCTCATTTGCACCGCTATATTTAAGTAGTATCAATATCTCATTTTACATTAATTTTTATTTATTGAAGAATGTTGGTAATTTTATGATTTAATATATTTTTTGGATATAACCCTATTTGGATCAATGATTAGAAATTAATTTTTGGTATTTGGACTCCAATCACTAATTTAAATTGTTCAATAATAAAATCACTATTTGAAGTAATATTTTAAAATTTAAGAATTAATTATTTAAAATTATAAGTAAAATATTAAAAATAAAATTTTAAATTATCAGTGTTTAAGTTTCTAACGGAAAACCATTAACCACTAATTGCACTCGTTTATCACCAACCGCACCTCTGAGTACAGAGTTTCAATCATTGTTTACTATGGTTGTATAGAATAATTTAATTTGAAGTATAAAGTGAATATGGTGTTGATTAAGGATGATCACGGATTGGATTGAATTGGCTTTGTCATCATAATAAATTCAGTTCACAAATTATGAATTAAAAATTAATTGATCAATTTAATTCATAAAAAAAAAAAATTCAATCCAATCCATAATTATAAATTGAATTAGATCAAATTATACGATTTTATATTATATAACTTACACTTTTTTATTAATTACTATTTTATAAAAAAATATAAATATACTAATATATTTAATCAAAATATAAAAAGTTGTTTGCACAAAAATCAATAAATATGATAAAGTGCAAAAACCTTTAGATTATTTTATTAATAAGTTCACTGTTACAATCTAAATGATATTCAATGATTCAAGAATACACTGATAAAAATATGATCAACTAATAGGACCCTAGATTAATTAATATGTAGGTCTTTTACTGTCAATTGATCTAATTCAGGGATTTATGCAAAACAAAGAGGACACAATAATTAATCTAAAACTCTAGTATTTAAATGAGATCACTGTCAATTGGGTGTTTCAAGGGTCTGATGTATAGTCAGCTGGAGCCATCAACCAATTATAAATATTTAGGCAATCAACCGTCAAATTAGGGAAAATAAAGTATAAACTAAGAGTAAAGTTAGTTTGTGTGTGTTAAAAATTGCGAGTCATCTGATAGCAACTTAATCTTATTTATAGTAATATGCTAATGTACCTAACTTATTTAGGAATCCTTATTTCAATAGGGATCTGCTTCCTGCCTTTTCAAAGAAAGCTTAATATTTTCAATTTAAACTCAGTCACTAAGGTCGACCACCCCTTTCACATAGGCCTTAGTTGACCACAAGCCCAATCCATTTCAAGCTCAAAATCTAATACCTATCATATTTCTTATAGGCTTCTTTATATTAGGCCAAATCATCTAATTGGGCTTTCCTCACAGCGGGCTTTGCCTACACTGGGTTTCATGATTTTGGATCGGTATCAATAATGCTCCTACAACCTTTAATTTTATAAAAGATGAAATGTTGTACTTTTTATTCGACCCAATCGCCTTTACTGCAATCAAAACAATTTCCTCAATCAGACTAGAAGCTGAACAGTCGTGACCTTCTAGATCTCTTGAGTAATTAATGAGCAACTGTTCTTGAATTGCTAAAACCAAAACGTCACACCATTACTTGCCACTCTTATAAAAGTGATACCATGATCTCATTTTCACTTTTACACTGCTATTTTACCTTCCTTAAATAAGAATCCTCTCAAATCACTCTTCTCGAGCTCCCTTCAAATTCATCCAAGTTCATCTTCATTCAAGTAAGTTTCTTTAAGATTTCTTCAAGTAAGTTTCTTTAAGATTTCTTCAAGTTCTTTATTTTGATCTTGACTTGAAGTTTAATCCTGAATCTGTTTGTTTGTCATAATGGTTTGATCTATCAAAGGGAAAGAAGCCTTGGTTGGTGTCCCCACTGAGACCTTCAAGGACCTTGCCGAGGAGGGTCATCCCATAAATCTCTAGGTACTTATTCCTTTTCACAACCGTTACCTTTTAGGGCCGATTCTTAGTTCTAGGAGTAGCAAATAAGAACACTTCTTTTTTGGTGAAAACCATTCCCCACCTAGGTTTAATTGCAAAAACTAACTCAACTCTTGGACTCAAAATAAACAATCCCGATCTTGGCCAACCATTCTAGCCGACTTTCTTGATTGGCAATCTCGACTTCAAAAATCTTTTTCAGATCAATGAAAATCCATGGGTATATTTGATATGATGGATTTCACTTTGACTTGTATTCCTTTCCGGAAGCAAATCCTTCTTCTAGCTTTCCTGTTTTGGCCGGCTAATAGTAATGTCTTCACTTTTAGGTTTGGTCCCATGACCATAACCTTGCTAGATCTAGTCGTGCTCTTCAACTTTCCCCTATATGGCTCCTCGATAGATGCATCACTAGAAGTGAACACCTTTGATTTTCATATTTCATTCTAAAAGAATGATTGCAATTATAGTAACTTTTTAGAATTGAACTGAACTGATGATACCGAACTTGGATTCTCCGAGCACGTAGCCTTCCTCCTATTGTAATACCCTAGAGTTTATATAGACCTAGGTGAACTTAGGTAGTAGATATTTACTAAATTATGGCACAAAAGTTAATAGAAATTGTGAGTAAGACTAGAATTTAATTTTGATATCTAGTGAAGATTAGAATTTAATTTTGATATCTAGTGAACCTAAATTTAGGAACTAGAGGAAATATGTAGTAGTGTTAAACTAAATAAGCATTAGGATTTAATTGACTAAATAATTGGAGATAGAATTTAATTAGAACTTAAATTAAAAAGAATTAGTGATCTAATGGAAAGGAATTAGTATATAATTGAAGGATTAATTTTTAAATACTAAAATTTAATGGAATGTGGGATCCACTATACATCAAATAATATTTAAATAATACAAAAGCTTTTCCAATTCAATTTTCCTTCTTACAAATTTTGGCCAAATGGCCTTGCTTACACCAAAATTTATATTTTTCTTTTTTTTTTAATTCCTTATATTTTATTTTATGTTAACATTTGGCTAATTTTATAACCACATGATTATTTATTTGTTTTTTTATTAAATTATGACCAAAAATATCTATCAATTAATTATGATTTATTTAGCTTTTTATTGGCCTAAATTTGTTTAAGTAGGATTAATATAAGAATAAAAAAAAAATATGCATCCATTTTCCTTATCCACTCGCCACTTCCTTCCTCTTCATTTTCATCATTTTCTTTTCATTGTTCATCTAAATTTCTTCAAGTTCTTCATTAATCCTCCATAGATGAATAGTCCAAGGTTCCTTCTTAAGCATAGAGAAGTGGAGTCTGGGTTGTATGAGTAAGGAATAAGGGAATTATTCAAGAGCTAACTAGAGGTAATCTTTCTAACTTTAAGGTTAAATTAATTTTATGAATTCAATTAAAAGATTAATGAGTTAATTGAATGGTTTAAGTATTAGAAATGATTATTAGTGTGAAATTAATTAGAGTTAATATGTTAGAAAATTTTAGTTTAAGGGTTAGTTGGAATAAATTTAAATTGAGATCAATTGATGGAAATTATAGTTAAATAGTTTATGAATTGAGTTAATGAAAAAGGTATACTAGAAAGGATTCTGAATTCTAAAAATTCCTGGAAGTGAACAGAAATTTTGAACAACAATTTTGTGACATCAGAATGAAATTTTGAAAAACTTAAAACATGAAAGTTGTAGGTTTATATGTCCTTTAAATATTGGTAAAAGGGATTTGCTAAATTATAAGTGAGTAGAGAGATGTTAGACTATAAGTTCAACTGACCCAGACTGACATTGTCACACCCCAAACTCCAGTGGTGCGACGGTCCTAGGGCAAGGGTAGGCTTAAGGCCACCATAAACTCGTAGAACTCACAGATTACTATACTCATAAATACCAATAATATAACATCATAAATTTCCATGTTCATACATATAATCAAGGGAAATCAATTGCATACTTCTATATC
>CANXYC010282732.1:0-40560 GCA_948193065.1 Aleurites moluccanus | reverse complement strand
GCCTCTATCTACCTTGCTCCTGAAAAATATAAATCCACGAGAGTCAGATACGAATATCTCCATGAGTAACAACATATTACCACACTTGTGGCTAGGTATTCAATGCTGTTTACAAGAAATATACTGGCTGAATATACATATATACAATAATGAATATCAAATATTAATAAAAGGAATCATAGCCATTATAAAGAACATCGTCAAATGAAATTTAAAGGTATATCAATGAATTGGTTATCAACAATTGGTTATAATAAATGCTATATAATTTAATAATAATGAGAATACCAATATATTTCATTATATTGACAGATAATCAATATACCAAAAAACTCAGCAGAGGCTACATCTTGATAGCATGTCTACATGGTAGTTATACGATTGATCGGACCGCATGGCTAGAGCCTTACCCCCCTCTAGCTAGAGTCAGTAAAAAAGTACAATGTGCACAAAATCTCAATGTATTATCATAGCCCCATCGAGAGGGATATCTGTCATGTACATACTATACATTAATAAGGTTCATTACATAATGACCTAAGGTCCATTATGCATTTATCAATAACATTAACAATGCTCATATCGATTATGTAACAATAATTAGGTAATTATAAGAAAGATATTAATTAAGTTTTTGATAAAAGATAATAAGTCAAGTCATTCCAATGGCTATAATCCGAATTAATTAATACCAAATATGCATTCAGAAGCAAAGTGAAATTACACATTTGTTTTACTAGAATAGGTTAATAATTCGATATCATATATATATCCACATTTAACTATTCAAGAAATATTTGATTCAATAGATTACTCAATTATATGCAACGCTAATTCCAATGAAAACATGCTTGAATGGAATTAAAATTCAAGTAAGAGAAACAATGTGCATTGGTCAATATTTATTAACTTACAAGGTAGTTTCAATAATTAGAATTGGGAACAATTACAAATGAAGTAATATATAGTTACTCACCTTACAAACCAAAACACCCAAACTAAGCTCCCTTCTTAAGCTTCCTTTTTTTGGCCTCTTGAAGCTATAATACAATTTAAACACAATTTAGGTTCAATCCAATGTTGAATTGCACAAATTCTAAAGTAACTTTGAAAAACCCCTTAATTATCAAAATCTCAGGTTTTGACAATCCTGGTTTGTTTACTAATATCTCCCACTACACTTATCCAATTGTTTCAATTATTTTTCCTAATTAAACTAAATATATCAGGTTCTAACGTATCCGAAATTGAGGCCATGTCAGTTACTACACAATTTATGGTGAATTTCTAAACTAGGGCCTGCAAATAGCCTGCAACTTTTACCCGAATAGTCTTCACTCTTTCACTTATAACTCAGTATGTAAGTGTCTAATTCCCATTATCTTTTCACAAGTTTTTAGCTAAGACATAAAAAAATATTTTTCATGTTTTGAGCTTCTCCTGAATCAGAACTTAAGGCCCTATAAAATGTAAAACTCAGTAGGGTATTTCAGTGAAAACCCTAACCCGAGCCAGTCCTGATTAGGGATTTTTATCTCATAACACAGAATGAATTTGGCAAAACTTACTTCTAAACATATAATCTAAGCACATGTAGCTATAACTTTTATGTTTTATGATTTTCTAATTTCTGAATTTAAGGTCACGGAATTTAGGGCTCAATACTCTACTCACAATCAGGAATTTCAGAAATTCTGAAATTTCAGAATTTCCCCCAACACACAAGAAGCCTCAATTCCATTTATAACTACTAATTACTTATATATAACCTCATATAAGGTTTCTTACACTATCAATTTGATTTATATTACACTAATTCAGAAATGAAAATTTTTACCTAAACCAAACCCTAACTCGATCTTTCCATCTAACATGTTTCTTCCAATACTAACTCTATAAAAATACTATCCAACCTCCATTCTCTCATTTACAACAAAAAAAATCAAACTTTATAGCAAGGGAAGAAATTACATCTTGAGATCCTTAGCTCCAAATATTTGATCCAAGCCCAAATAGTTTAATTAGAGATGATGGGGATGATTATTTGTGAAGGATGGAAGGTTGGATCATGGATTTTGGGTAAGGTATGAAGAAAATTTTCTCTTGAAGCTTCAACAATGGTGTCCGGCAATGGGAGTGTTCAAATGGAGAAGATGATTCATTTGACTAAGGGTTATATATGTCTATTGGTTTAAAATTTATCCATATTTACCATTTTGCCATTTTCAATTTAATTTCTATCTCATTTTTTCTTTAATTCTTTAAATATTTTCCTATATTTAATTTCTCCCCCATATATTTTTAATACACTCTTTATAATGTTTATTTTAATATTTATTGAGGTCACTTTGTCAAAAGAGCTACAATTATTTAATTAAAAATCGAATTCTATGTGATGCTTACAATTAAGCTTATTTAGAGTTTCTAACTAGAATTAATTATTTCATTACCTATTTCATTCAATTAATTTCTCAACTAAATTCTATAATTCCCTTTAATATCTTACATTTAATTTTCCTTGATTAATTTCAGTTATTGATCTCTTGAGAATCTCGAAAAAAAAAAAGAAAAAAATCTACCCGATTGACGGTTCATTCGATTTTTCATAAATCCCTTTTAAACTCTCAATATTTCTTCTTAATTTCCTTTTAAATTTAGGTGAGTTATTACAATGATGATAAAGTTTCAGTCACTCAACTTTCCATTTTGAATCCTTATTATGCTTTCACTAAACCCAAATCGCGGTTGGCCCAATCCTTTAAAAGTTTGGTAACTCCATCCAAACTCCAGGTTAAAAAATATGTTCAAGCTACTCGTTTTGATTAACATCTTCTTCCTGCCACACAAAAAGAATAATTGGTGACTATTCACCTACCTGAGCACCTTCCTCAACAATGGCTCAGAGAAGGCTATACTCATTTGCATTTTGGAGCTGTCAAATTAGCTCTCACATTTCATACGTGGAAAGGTCTACCAACCACATCTAGAATTACTCTGTTAGATTCTAGATTTTCTGACTATAAGCATGCTTGTATTGGCACAGTGAAAACTACTCTTAATGTAGGCACAGTTCTAATAACAATGTTTCCTAATTTCAATATGCCAATAGTTGATCCCCACTTACTTTCAGCTTTGAAAGTGTATATTCAGATAGTTGGTATTGTTCTTACTACACAGACTTATATGTCCACTCTTCACTATCAGATTGTGTATAGGATCCAAAATCATTCCCTTGATTTTTCTCTTCCGCAAGGGACAAATAATGCTTTACTCCTCCATATGGATACTTATCAAGTACCAAGTTGTACTTATGTCCCTAAAAAAAATTCCATGAGAACAACTTTTACAGTTGATTCCGGAGTCGTGGGTTACTTTCTATGAACAAAATCATACTACTTCACTTGATGCACCCATTCAATCTACAGAACCCAATTTTTCCAGAAAAATTGATGGTACTGTTGAGATTAAATACAAGAAGACTTCTTCTACTTCTTTTTCAAAACCTTCTTGTTTCTTTACCCCAACTAGTCAATCAATGATACTCCGTTAATAGTACCTATAAAATATTTCTCTAGAATGGTTACACCCGTTTATGAATTTCAAAATTCATATGGTCATTGTTATTGGGATGTTTGTTTATGTTCTAAATGTTCACGAACTCCTCAACACATTTCAAAATCCAAAACTGAGCAACAACAATTTCATGATGCTTTTGAAGCACAAGATTCACATGTTTCTACCTTGGGGCAACCTTCTGGTAAATTTGACTATTATGTAAAATATACAACCCCACCATCAGCCTCTGCTCCTATTCCTAAACCTTCTAGATGGGATGATGATTGTCCACCATCACCTTTAAAATCTCCTCCTCCAGATCCTCAAGTTTCATCACCATTGAAGCCATATTACAAAAAGGCTCTCAAATGGATTGCCAAAAAGGATTGTAGGACTGAACTTCAAAAACCACAACAGTCTTCTACAAACCCTGCTCCTATTTGTATATTGAATCCTAAATTTGAAGAAATTGATTTTCCTCATTTGGAGACCTTTGAAAATAGGCAGCAAAACACAACTCATGCCTGGAAGATTAAAAATCCTACAACTAGAAGGGTTGATGGAACTATAGAGACTATTACAACAGTTGAATCAGTATTGAACTGGCAATCACAAAATATTGTTGTACAGAACAGTTTCTTGAAAAGAATTAATGAGACCCAAAGAAGAATTGAGTTTAAGCTTGATCAACAATTACCGCAGCAAATGAGTTCCATTCAGGCATTAACTAAAAGAATGGAGGATCAAAATCAAGAGATTTTATCCTTGGTTCACACTTCTCAACCATTTTATAATCAGGAAAGAGAATTGAAAAGTTTGAGAGCTCAATTAACTTCTATTCAGAGGATACAACAATTGCAACAAGCCCAACCAACTTATCCCCAAAACTTATGGCCTCCTCAACCAGTAATACCTCAAACTTTACCTATTTATCCATAACCTTTTCCTCAACCTGCAGACCAGCTTGAAGCTTTCCAAAAAATGTTTGGTGCTTCTACTTCAATCTTTACTCCTAAAGAATATGCCAAAAAGATTCAACCACTAACACAACTACCAAAAAACCCACCTATTAAAATAAAACCTCCTAAAGAACCAAAAACCTCAGATGATACTTGACCAACCAAATCCAATAACCCCTTTTTTAACCAATTTAACTACTTTCACTTCACTTTCTCTGTTTATGAATACTTCAACTTCTCAAACGGGTGGACCTCATGTTGAAGATCCTGATGAAATGGAAGGTGAAACAATACCTCCTCCAGTTGAAACTGCTCAATGAGAGCAATGAGGACCACCTCCTCCTCTTTTCCACCAACATTGATTCCCCGCCTCTAAGAATAAAAGCTGGCATACTTTTGATGATCTTTCTCCTTCTCAGTGGAGAGATAGAATTCATGAGATGACCTCATGGTGCCAAGCTAAACTACTAAAACAGGGAACCACTCTTAGAGGTGTAATAGAACAATTTATAACAAGAATAACAAGTTCCTTAAAAGAATGGTGGTATGCTCTAGGAGAATATCGTCAACGTTAACTATTAAATTCAGTTGACATTGATGCTTTAATTTTGGTGATATATTCTGAATTTTTAGAGATCAAGCATTATAAAAATTCTTTCAGTTGAAATGTTGTTCTTTCAAACGAAAAGATCTATAAAGGCATTTTCACAATGCTATCAAGAGGTATTATGTCATTGGTGGCATGGATGATGCAAATCTCAAATAGACGTATGTAAACTCTTTACCTGACACTTTAGGTAAAGAAGTTCTGAGACAGTTAGAACAAACTGGTCTTGTGCTTATTAATACTTCTATTAGAGAACTTCATCACCTTTCCTTGAAATCATTGGATAAATTATGCAATCAATGGAAATTTTTCTATGAATTCCAACAAATAAGTAAAATGCTCTCCAAATCCTGTGATCAAGGTTATCTCAAGATAAAATGTCCCAGCTTATGTAAAGATTGTTCTTTTAGAAAACAAAAGAAACACTATTGTCGTTATCATCAACAACATTCTAATAAAGGATCTTTTCCTAGAAGGAAGCATAGACGTAGAAAATTTTTCATACTTCGATCTTCCAAGAAATCCAAAGGAGACAGATGTTATATCTGTGGAAAGAAGGGACATTATGCAAAGGATTGCAAGAATAAAAATAAGGAGAAAGTTTTTAATATGATTTCTCAGTTTCCAAGATATAATCCTAATGAAAATTTTGAATCAATTTTTTCAGACACTGATGAAGAAACTCCAGAAATAAATTTTGCAATTGATTATTCATTAGAGGATTACTCTTCTGACTTTAAAACTGAGATATATGATATATTTCATATCTCATCTTTTGGAATATCTCCTTATTTTAATTATATAGATAAGTATAATTATATAGATAACATATCTCGTCTATGTTATCCAAATACAGTTGCTATTAGATAAGTATGCCCGACCAACTACAATAGCAACATTATTTAATACGGGTACTATTTTTTCAATTTTAAATCCTGCCATACTTTCATTCGAATATTGACAAACATATCAACAGTCTTTTCAAACAACTAATAAAAAGAATTTCATTACTCATTTGCTTACAAAAAAGATTTACTTATAATTTTTCCCAGAACTAGTCATTTCTCATAAAATGATTGATTTTAGTCTTCCTGGTAGAGATGTTATTATTGGATGAGATATAATTTATCAGTTTTGGACCAAGCGTGTTTTTCCTACTGCTGATGGTTTCAGGTTCAAATCATATTTTTTTTCTTATTTCACACCAAAAAACTTTTTTCTCTAGGATGCTCAGTCTATCAAAGAATCACTGTTGTACAAAATTTCATACATAATTTCTCATTAAATGTGTTAGATCTCTTTGGCATTAAATGTGTTAGACCTCTTCGGTAGGAGTATTATTATTTTTGTTCGTGAATGAAAAACTCATTTTTAATATAAAAAAAAAAAACTAAATTTGTTATTATTTTTTTAAAGAAATAAAATGATAAATGTTGCTATTACTGTAGCAGAGTAATCCAAAGTATAACCCATTAACTAACAGAAAGCAGACAGAAACGACTTTTGAGCTTTTCGATTGTCTGTTCTTATCGCTGAGCAACAAACCTCTCTCTTCGGCGGCTCTCTATGGTTGTTATCTGTGTTCGATTCTTCGATTCATTACCGAATCACCGGAGTATCAAACGCCGGCCATTTCAAAATCTTGATCTGATCAATAGCTCCTCTGATTTCTTTTAAAATTTTTAATCTATTCAGGTACATTATCTCTCTCTGATTGTTTGATTCTTTTACATTTGTAATGTCGCTTTATAATTTTGCAATTTTAATCAAATTCATTACAGTGATGATTGAGAGTTTGCAAGAAATGAATGTTTTTGAGGAAATGTTTGGATCTAATCAGTGAGGACTCTAAATTACAGCATTTTAATCACAGATCTGAAAGGAGATGAATAAGCAGCGTTGAAAGATAGTTTCTATGTCACTTCAAATTATAATACAAGATTTGGAATTTTTTTTATATATACTTTGATTTGCTGTGTTCATATGGCGGAAAATTCTAAGCAGGAAGAAAATGGTTGGCCGGTTGGGTTGAAAGATAGGAGATCATTTGATAATGGTCATTATTCATGTTACCTTATCTCTTTTTTTTTTCAGATTCTTGGCCAATGTTTTTGGTCTTTGCTGTTTTCAGTTGGGTGTTGATTAGAGAGGTAAGGAAATTTTTCTTGGAGGGTAGTAATACTTGGTATTTGACCGAAAATATATTAGGATTTTTAGTTTGAGAGTTTTAGGAGTTGAAGTGGATATGCTTGGTTAAGGTGGAGATTTAGGAATAGTATATATCTGTGTTAATGAGTTTTTGAAAATTTTTTAGATCAGTTTTAAAAAAAGAGGGTCTAGGTATTTTTTTTTTTTTTTTTAATTGGATTGAAAATCGTGTTTTGAGGGTAAATAAGGAAGGGTGACTGTTTGGTTGCTGGAATAAGAAAAATTTCAGGTTACAGTGTTGGAAGTGAAGTGAGTATGAATTATGATTATATGCAACAACTCTTGAATTTGAAAGGTTGTGAGAACATGATGTCTGATGGAACCGCAGAAGAAAGAAAAACAAACAGCAAAGTGAAGTGGAAAAACAATCACAAGTCACAATCTTTAGAAACACACTATAGGAGCCCCTCATGTGCTCCATTTTCTTTTAATCAATGTCTAATGATTTTTTGAGAATAGGAATCTTGTTTATTCATTATTGAAATTCATTTTGAAGTAAATAAAGACCATGATAAAGGCTTGAGCACCTTTGGGAACCAATTTTAAAGAGAAGAATGCAGGGGGCCCCATTTTAAGAAAATTTGAGAGGAAATTAGCAGGATGGAAGAGGCATTGCATTTCCAAAGGAGGGACACTCACAGTAATAAGAAGTACCCTTTCCAATCTCCATCTATTTTTCACGTCTTTCTTGCCCATTCCTATCTTGGTAACAAAATAACATAGAGCACATTTACAAGCATTTCCTTTGAGGCATCATTGGGAATGGATTTGAATTTCATCTTGAGTAGCAGGGAGCAATAGAAGATAAACTATGTTAGCCTCAAAGGTTATTGTTGTAAAAGATCATCTTCAGGGAAAAGTTATTGTTCTAAATACAGAATGAAAATTTGGGTATCTAATTTGGGGAGTTCGTCATGGTGTGGGAGTTTGGAAATGAATTGCCATTGGTAGGATTGGAGGACTTATTTAATCATGTGTCCTTTGGTACGGGCAGTGGAGTATCATCTTCTCCTGGTATGACATTTTGTGTGGTGCATCCCAATCAAACATTTTCAACTGCCAGATATTTCTTTTTGGTTACAGATGAAGATGTTTTGGTGAATTTTTGTAATAGTGCTTTAAATGAGCTGGTTTTTTGGGGAACAACAGTAATGGAAAGAAAAACTGTCAAGTTGATCTATAAACTCCTAGCTTCTGTGTTGATAATTAATATTTATATGTCATAGCTTTGTTTGTTTGTTTCTTGCAAGAGATAAAAGAAATATAATCTCTGAGTGGGATTAAGTGATTACTGTTTTACTTTAAAAACTGATAGTCACCACCTTACTTTAAGAAATATAGTCACCTTGACTTAGCTATTTCAAGTTGCACTTGATTCCTTGAAAGTAGAAAAGCAAAGGCAAATTTCTATACCATACAGTAACTAGTGCATGTAATTGCTGTTTAAAATTCAGGTGACTATTTCGTGTAACCACTAACGGCTTATATGGGAACAGAGGAGATTAAGAAGGATGTTGATGTGGGCAATTTGTTTTCACAATTGACCTATGATGAATGGGTAGCAATACCTGTTTCTGGTGCACGACCATCAGCTCGCTATAAGGTGGTTTTTTTTCTCTAGAATTTACCCATGATTCAAGGGTTCTTGGTTGGTTCTAAAACTTATTTCTTCCAGGCAATTGTTATTGTCTATTTTTTTTTTTTTAAAAACAGAATATTGAATTTCTTTTTCTTTATTAGTTTCAGGAACAAAATACTAACCATATGATTTCATTGCCATTCTAGCATGCTGCAGCAGTTGCTGATGGGAAGCTCTATGTCTCTGGTGGGAGTCGCAATGGTCGGTACCTATCTGATGTTCAGGTTTTGATCATGACCTTTTTTTTTTATGAATATGTAGTCTTTTATTGTGGTTCACGTATAGTTTTGTGTCATTGGATAATTTTTGCAGGTCTTTGATGTAAGAAGTTCCACATGGTCTAGTCTGAAACTCAAAACCAACCTGCAGGCTGACAAAGTTGAAGAAAATGGCTTACTGGAAGTTCATCCACCCATCTCAGATCACAGCATGGTAAGAAAATATATAGACACATGCACACACAGAACTGTGTGCTCAAGCCTTAATGTATTCTGTTTTTGTTTGACTTCTAATTGTTTGCGTGGAAATTTAATGTGTTTTCTGTTAGCCACTGAGAAATTATTGCACTTTTGTCAGGTTAAGTGGGGTAACAAACTTCTTCTCCTTGGTGGGCATTCTAAGAAATCTTCTGATAGTATGATAGGTTTGTTTCTTTTAGAATCCATTTTAAGAGATTCCCCGATCTCTCCTAAACCAATTGGTATGACATTGTAAACAGACTTTTGCTTGGAATCTTATTCTGTGATAATTTCTCCTTGCAGTGCGGTCCATTGATCTTGAAACAAACCTTTGTGGTGTCATAGAGACATCAGGAAAAGCTCCAGTAATTGACTCTATGAACTGCTTATTCTTATGACCATCTTTGGGCTTACCTTCCATTTTGTGTTTGTTTTTGTTTTGTAAGGTTGTTATATCATAAAGGAAACTACTGCAGTTTTCATTTCTGGAAATTTGGATGGTAAAATTCTGATATATATATTTCAGATAGCTCGAGGGGGGCATTCTGCTACTTTAGTTGGTAATAGGCTGATAATCTTTGGTGGAGAAGATAGTAGCAGAAGATTGCTTAATAATCTATATGCTCTGGATCTAGAAAAGATGACTTGGGATGTCTTAGAGACAACGTAAGTGTCTATTATACCTTGTCAACTGTTTTATTGCATGTTTTCAGAAGTCTTCTGCATCATTTTGTTGTATTTTGATAGGCAGACACCTCCAGCTCCAAGATTTGATCATACAGCTACCATACATGCAGAACGCTACCTTCTAATATTTGGTGGTTGTTCTCATTCAATATTTTTCAATGATCTTCACATACTTGACTTGCAGACTGTAAGTGTTATTATTTATTTCTTTATTTTTGCATTTGGAAAGCATGAGGGAGTAAGATTGGGTTTTACACGGGAGTTTAGAATGTTAGATAAATATGATGTCTTAATTTCTACCTTTAAAAGTGGATTGCCATGTACACTATATTTGCTAGTAAGGTTACTTCATTACGATCTGTGGGTCACGAGATCAAACCTTAGAAACAGTCTCCTTTTCAGTGCAGGGGTAACACTGCATACACATGATTCTCTGTAGAACTTGCGATGGAGGCAACCCAATGCTTCCTTTTTCTTGCACACTTTAATTTATTTGTCAAGAAGTGGATATCTGGGGCAGAATAAAAACAGCATGCTATTGCACTTAATACAGAACATAAATTACTTGACACTACTCTAATTGTAGCTGAGCTATAAATGTTGATGCCAGTTTGCCAACTTAGTGATAGCATGAAAGTGGCTGTTTCTGGATTTTGATACAATTGTTTATCATATGATCAACTGTTGGATTAAAAATTTTTGTTGTTCGGAGTATGTGATGCATTAAGATGTAAGAGGCTCGTCTTTCTTATACATGCTTTTGAAATTGTTACCTCGACTGACTATTGTAGTGAACTACTGTTCTGGGGTAACTAATATCAGAACAAGTATGTGCTAGACTTTGTACTCCTGAGATTTGCATTCACAACAGGTCTCTCTGCCTTTTCTTCTATTCATCATGACAAGGTTTCTATCCTTTGCAGATGGAGTGGTCCCAACCAGAAATTCAAGGTGATTTGGTGACCCCTAGGGCTGGTCATGCTGGTATAGCCATTGATGAGAACTGGTATATTGTTGGTGGTGGAGATAACAGAAATGGTACATAGAAACTTGTTTGTGTGTGATATATTTGATGTGCTCCCGGTCTCTTCTCTGTGATGGTGGCCAACCCACGTATTTAATTTTTGTTCACAGGTTGCCCAGAAACCCTTGTGTTGAATATGTCTAAGCTTGCATGGTCAAAGTTGACAAGTGTAAAGGGAAGGGATCCTCTTGCTAGTGAGGTCAGTGTCATTTCAATTTTAGCAATGTTATGTTGTGGCACAATCTTGGGAATGAAGTAGCAAAATGTAATCGTTAACAGGAGAAGCGAATGATGTATCTTGATTAGGTGAAAAACTTATGGTAGATGTTCTTTTCCTTGTGCTGTTGTTTCCAAGCTCCAAGGCATTAAAACTCTTTACATTAAGTTGCTAGTTTTGTTTGAATTTTGCATAATTTGCTTAGTTTTGATTTGTGCTTTCTGATCCCGTGATTAAAAACTAGTGAAGCATATATATATATATATATACTTTGTTTCTTGCATAAGAAAATAATTTCTAGCTCTAGTTTGTCTGTGATTAACTTGAAAGTTTACTTTCATACTGTGCAATATGTCTAAATATAAATTTAAAAGCAGGGACTCAGTGTTTGCTCAACATTAATTGATGGAGAGAAGCATTTAGTTGCATTTGGTGGCTATAATGGGAAATATAATAATGAGGTATTCATACAGTCAGATTTGGTGTTGGTTTTGATGTCAGTATACTTCATTCCCTTTTTTAACTTATACTCTTCTATGCTTTCCTTGACCGACCTTTACTTCTAGGTTTTTGTTATGAGACTTAAACCAAGAGACATTCTCCGCCCCAAGATTTTTCAGTCACCCGCAGCAGCTGCAGCTGCAGCTTCCGTAACTGCTGCATATGCCTTGGCCAAATCTGAAAAGTTGGATTTCTCAAACATAAATTTGAACTCTAAAGCAGTTGAAAGCAAACCATCCGAGCAAGATATAACAATTGAAATTGATGCAATTAAAGAAGACAAAAAGGTGTTGGAACTGTCACTTGCAGAAGTCAGAGCAGAAAATTCTCGGCTCAGGGAAAAGCTTGATAAAGTTAACAGTACTCATGCTGAATTATCCAAGGTATTCTCTCAGAGCCATGTTTTCACAAGGGAATTGTTTTTTTATTTTTTTTTATTTTTTTTTATTTTATTTAGTGGCACTAATTTATTCTAACATCATTTCGGCCTTTTTTTCTTTTAGGAACTTTATTCTGTCCAAGGTCAACTGATAGCTGAGAGATCAAGATGCTTTAAATTGGAGGTTTTATCTTGTTTTCTCATATCCTCGTATAACCTTTTCCTTTTGTTTATATATATATATATATATATATATATATTTTCTTTGATGATCAATTGGGTCATAGTCAATTCATTTTGGGTAATGTTAATTTCTAGGCACAAATTGCTGAATTACAAAAGATGTTAGAATCTCTGCAGTCCATAGAGGATGAAGTGCAAATACTCAGGAGACAGAAGTCTGCACTGGAGCAGGAGATGGAGCTTAATGCAACTGCACAGAGACAAGGTTCTGGGGGTATGTGGCGGTGGATAGCTGGGTAAATTAATAACCCATAAAAGTTGTAAGGTCGGCGCCTCAAAATTGTGCAAAAGATTAATCAGACATATCTCTCTGAAACTAACATGAGCAGTATGAACTTAAGATGCAGCAGATTCACAGCTATGCTTTCTTGAAGGTCTGTGATTTATGTGTGGTGACTATATGCACTTCTTTGTTGCTATATTTTGACTGTTGTTTCAGAGATTACTAGATGATTCTAAACTGGGTAGATGATAGTTGCGTTTTTCAGTTTTTTTCTTCTACATTAAATTTGTAATTCTTTTTTTTTTTTAATTTTTGTTTGTTCATTCTATCATGTCTAAGGATTTTGGTTTGCTCTGCACCTCAGCCTGATTATTTTTTTTATTCCATTTATTGTTATACATCAGCCCGAAATTTGTCTTAGAACGATATGGATTTCATTAGATGATATCTTAAATAAATAATTTTTTTGATGGTTAGTGAAACTGGGGTTTGTTTAATAACTCATGATGTGGAGTGATTCTATGTGACCTGGAATGTATCAATTCTCATAGTAGTAGTTTAGTGATATTTCATGCTTCTCAACAGATGTACGTTGGTTCCAGTTGCAGTTTAGTATTTAACCCAGCTTGACCATCCTTCCAGTATGTTAAGAATATTATAGGGAAAGATGTTTCAAATTGATTTAATACAAATATATTAAGTGATCAATTGTAAATTCAATATGTTCAGAGCTTAAACGATCCTTGTACTACTTATAGGGTGGGTGTTCCTCAAACTCTTAATTTTTTTTGTCTGGTATCAGTGTTATTCATATTCAATTCTTTTGTCTGGAATGAATATTTTTTAAATTTTAAATTTTATTTTGATTCAGTTCGTATTATAAATTTACAAGTATCAACTGTATTTTTAAAAAATTATCTTTGCCCCTACTTAAAAAGGGAAAAATCATTAAGAATATTATATGAAAAAAATTTCATATTTATTAAAAATTTAAAATTTTTTTATTTCATAAATTTATATAATTTCACTTGTTTGATATAAAAATAAAATTTATTAATTTTATTGATATTTTTATAATAAAAATATAATTTACAAAATCTTTCATTAAAATAAGATTTTCTAAAATTTATGTGGTGGCTGATGGATTTTGAATAATTCATAAATTTTAACTACTTTTTTACTAACTAAATAATAAATTTTGATAAAATTCATGAATTTTTTAATATTTTACATTCAAATTCTATCAATCTAAATATGACTAGGTGAAATTAACTTGATAAATCAGCCATGTTTAGCCCTTTATGAAGGCACATAACCATAAAGTAGTGTGAAAATAATGTCTGGTAAACTGTAATATAATGAAAATGCAGCAACATAATATACAAAAAAATTTATTTCATCACATTCCAATGTCGCATATTTCTACCAAACTATTTTCTGCTCTATATCTTTCCTGGGAAGAACTACAGTTTTGAACTGACTTGCTGTTAGCTGTGTGAAACAAGCACCTTCCCCTGGATTTTGCCTGCAGCCGACTTGGGAATGGCACTGATGAAACCCACTCTCTTAACTATCTCGTATGGAGCAACCTTAGTTTTTACATGTAAAACTATCTGAAAATTGTAATCTCAAAGTTCAAAGGAAAGAAGATCTAAGAAGCTGTAAGATTAACCTGACTGGCAACAAATTGTAACACTTGTTCTTGGATGAGTTCAGAACCACTTGCTCTCACAACATATGCCACCGGTATTTGCCCTGCTTCTTCATCTTCAAGACAGCAAAATAGCTTCATATTAATAGATAAACAAATGGATACGTGCGTGCACGTGCAGATACACACACATACAAATAGATGACGAGGAAACTCACGGTATAACTGCTGCATCCAATACTTGGGGATGATTTAGAAGTATTTCTTCCAGTTCTGCTGGAGCTACCCGCACTTAGCATCACACCATATTTCAGGAAACAATTCTGATTACTGGAAATATTCACTTAATTAACAATAACATTGCATAAGCTAATGACACTTGACCTGATAAACAGAATTGTGGAAATAGTAACTGATGGAATATAAAAGAAGTCACTCTAGCCTATCCAGTCTTTTGGTTGAAGATTCTGCATGAAGGTAGAGTTATAGAATGGGTACAGGATGTGACTCTGATGATTAAGTTAGATTCTGGAGATATTTTTGTAAACTATACTGTTACTTTGTCAAAATATCTCTGAAATCTAATTTAATTATCGGAATGGGCTTACCGGACTCATGTTCAGCGCCTATTCTAACTCTATCACGATGCAGGATCCTAAGCAAGAAGACCAAACAGGCAAGTGTGAAATTTGTACTCTGTGAACAAGTAATATATATAAATGTACATAACTGATTGTTGGGTTTATTAAATAACCCTAATTTATGTTCTAATATAAATCCTAATATGTAAATGACCTTTGTAGTGGGCCTAATGGGCAAGAGCCCATTAACTGGTTCAACCCTAGTGTAAACCTATATATATGCTAGCTGGGGGCAGCATGCTAGGTATTCCAAACTAGATACTTAGGGTGTAATGCTTCAAGCAATCGCATACATTGCTTGACCTAATAACTCTAACATCAAACCATGAGAGAGGCTATAGAAAATGAGGGTTGCAATAGCTGAAAAAATTGACCCTCTTGAGAAAAAAATCAAAGGTAGTTTTGGGCCGTCAATCCATAACGAAGGAGGGAAAGCAGAGTTAGTCCTCTTCAATTTCTCTGCAAAAGCACAAGCAGGAACAGAAAAATCATATTGCGGGAAGGTTCCATCCCAAGATGAAACATCCACGATCGTCCCCCTCAGAAATCTGTCACAGCACAAGATCTAAATTTTAGGGCAGGATTTATCATTAATGAAATTTTTTATTAATAACTGTATTTAATTTTGGTATGAATAGGAGATTAAAAATCCTAGCAACTTCTCCTTTGAATTCACTTATCTTTTTTTTAATGGAATAGTTTATAACAAGTGTACAAACAGAGACATTTGATCTAAAATATGGAGTCGTTTAGGAAATAAAATATTATTTTAATTCTTATTATTTCAAAATTGATGAATTTTTAATTTAATCTCTGCCTTTATAACTTGAATCCTCCCATATGCTCATATGAATCCTCCCTATTCGGAGAAAACTCAATGCCCACTAAACTCGAGCCAGATGGATTATTTACAGCAATTTCACACTGGCAATTCACAACGGACAGTGAAAATACCCAATTTAAAGCCTAAATTTAGGCTAAAAGTTTGATCTAGGTTATGAAAATAATTTCATCCGATTAACTCCCTCAACTTTTAATTTAAATCAAATTAGGACCTTTCCGTTAAATTGAAATTAACAATGTTAATATGAATTTTATATAATTTCACTTTACCAAATCAATTATATAAGATTGATATTAAGGGGCTGTTTGGTTGACCAACTAAATACCCTTAATTATCGATTGCCAATATGCGCGTCGCCAATTAGGAAAATTTATAATATTTGGTTGGCCAACTAAAAACTCCGATTATGATAAAATCTCTCTTTAATCGACAAATTTCATAAACAGCTATAAGCTGCTTTTAGCGATTGGCGATTTGACAATCGCACTTTTATACCAATCACACATTTAGTCATCGCTCTACCAAACACCCCCTAACACTGTTAACTTCAATTTGAGGGAAAGACCCTAATTCGATCCAAATTAAAAGTCAAGGGAGTTGATGGGACAAAAAAAAATTTTCATGACTAAGATTAAACTTTTGGCAAAATTTAGGCCATGAATTGAGTATTTTTAACCTTCCCTAAGCCATCATGAATTAACATGTGTTAGGGTCAATAAGGATTAAGGAGCAAGAATAAGATTTGCCTGAAACAAGCTAAAGATTAGAATTACATTCTTCACAGCTAATAACAGTTAATTCCCACAAAGGGAAAGGATAACAAATGATAATTTCTGCATTCTCCATATAAATCTCAGGACTTAGAGTACATAATCATCTACTATCAAAATTGAGAAATATATCAAATTACAATACACAAATAAAAGCTCCATTATAGAAAAGTATGAGCTTCAATCCAAAAGAAGATGCTTCTTCAAAGCAGTCAAGTTGCCACAATTTTTTATGGCCTTGATGGGGTTGGAGAAGATGGGGGTTTCAGATCTGGGTACTGCATTAAAATTATAAGAAAACAAAAACAAAAACGAAACGTTAGTTCTAGATTTCAAATGCCATCTATGTGCAAATTGCAGTAATAAACATGCTTTTGGCTGGGTTATAGTCAATGTTGCTTCATATCATGCTTTCTTCAAGCACAAAAATATAATACTATGAACAAACATTTCAAGTCATCAATCCCTTCTTTGTCATCTGCCTTTTTTTTTCTTTTTCTAGGAAATCATCTGATTATATCATTGTCAGTCATGACATCACCTCCAGAAAGTGCTAAGATATAAAAAAACACTCGAGGTTCAGAAACAATACTAATCAGCACATCACAATAACTCCTATACTACTCTAGATATTAAAGCAACTTCTCCTTCTAGGATGCTTTATCATGGTACTTAATAAAATTCCACTATTTTATTCTCTCCTAAAATTTCTGAAGATTCCAACAATCCATTTGAGCTTTAGGACTAGAGTGAAAACAACACCAGAACCCTCATAACCTACCCCACAGCCACCACCCAAATTTATACCCATTCAAATATATATATTATCCAACTCCACTATTCCTAGTCCAATGCAGATCCTGTCATATGATGTATGAAGTCCTGAAAACAGCTAGAGCATGACCATTACAGTAAACTTTGAAAAGCCCACAGATAACAGCCTTGCAGAAAGACTAAAATGTTTATTTAACACACACAAGAGAGAGAGAGAGAGAGAGAGAGAGAGAGAGAGAGAGAGAGAGAGAAAGAGGACATACACTAGGATAGGGAGATCTGGAATCAATCTTCAATTGAGATGTGGATTTTGCCAACTTGTTTACATGTCCATTGTCTGCTATTTGGCTTTCTGTGGGGAGGGCCACAGAAGAGGGACTGCCATTCTTTTCTTCACTTTGCTGGCCAACTCCTCCATTAACTCCCAATTGTGAGATTTTAGCCTTCTTCTTGTTGGGCAAGATATGGACAGAAGGTGGTAAAAGGTTTTCTTGTATTGCCTGCAATGAAGCAAACACGAAAAAAAAATATGACATGCTACAAGCACCATTTTGCCTCTGTCTTCCTCTTTCTTTGTCTACACAAATAAGAGTTTAAATGATTGCACTTTTTAAGAGAAGCTAAGCCAGAGAAATACCATTGGGCAACAGGTCAAGCATGGCATCCCAGGAGCTCATTCAAGAAAAAAGATTATCCCAAATAACCTTCAGAATCGCATATTATATTTTATTGTGCAAAAGATCAAACCTTTAAACTGATTTTACAAGGAATAGAACTAAACCAGAAAATGGGCAAAAAACAAATGCTCTCCTTCATCCCTCTTTCATGACCTCACAAAGTATGGTTTTTATCGCTATGCGGATTTCCTATTAGCATCCATCATATACCAAATAAAATCCGCATATTTACTATCAAAGGAACCAACAACTCTAAGCAAAATGTATGTGATTTCAAATAGATGAAAATTGATGCAGTAACCTCAATCATAAACCAAAACCGCTTTTCAGATGATTTCTTTATTTCTTTATTTATTTTTGTCTCTCTTGCCTCAAAGGACTGAAGGCTTGTCTAATCAGTGGGCCATTTTCAATAAATTATCAGCTAGCAACAAGATTGTAAATTTAAGATGCCAATCTGGGAAACTCTTCTCCAAAATTTTAAATTTGGCAATAAGCTTGCTTCCCAGATTATGAACTGAAATATAAGGATTTCTCAAGCTAAGTCAATTTCCAAGAACAAGAATTCAACCTATAGTCATTTTGTTCTATAGGTTGACCAGGGCCTTGATATGTTAAAGCACTAATATAAGAAAAGAAGTAAAGTAAGAATAAGAAAATAACCATACCAACCACCCCTTTTTGCCTTTGACCCCGCCCCTTATTGCATAAGCCTCTTTGAATCCATTCTTGAACAATAACTCCGCCGCTTTCATTGAATTACCATCAAAACTACCTTATACACAAAAGGAGAAAACAAGAAAGAAATTAAAGAGGCACGTTTTACATGAAAGAAAGGAAATTGAAATGAACCAATACAGTACTTGACTCTGTACTTTAGTTCACAATCTGAATGATATAAAATAAAGAGTACAAAGCTTTGGAAACTAGAGACAAAGATTGGTTGCCAAAATGTTCTACGGCTAAAAAAAGTTCAACACTATGAACTGAAAATTCTCTTTCACAAGTCATATATTAAGGTCCAAATTCCAGGTAATTCCAGATCAGTTAAATCTCCTTTATAAGTGGCTCAAAATAGAAGAAGAGGAGTAATATCCTTAGTAGAAACTCACATAATAATTACACAAAGTTAGTGATGCCAAAAGAGGTTTTAGCTAAAAGCTTTTATTTGCGAGTAGCTATTATTATATTCCACCCAAGAACATCACACTCCATACCCACTTCACCAAAATAACACAAATAAAAATAATACCAGCTTTAGTCATGTTTTAACCAATAATCCTTTTTTTTTAGTCATGTTTTAATCAATAACCTTTTTTTTTTTCTTACATTAAAGATGCGTTACTCCCAAAAACAATTTCAACCCAAAAAGAAAATGTATTTCCCAAAATAAAAGAATTGAAATCTGGTGAATTGCGTGCATCACATTTGCTGGAACACATAATTTATTAGAATCAGTGAGGTTAATCATTTTGCAAGCTAGAACATTTCATAATTCAGGGACATTATTTCTTTATAATTAAATGATAAATCAGAAGTATCCATACAAAGTAAAAAAAGAAAAAACAAAGAAAAGTAATTTGACCAGCACCTAATCCCTCTTTCACCGCTTCCATTCTTCATAATTGTAAGATTATCACCCAATTCCCAATTATTCCAAAGCACGCACTAAGTGGAAAAAATTTAAGCTAAGAACTAGTGAAAAGCACTGACTATTGCACTTACTTGTCCAGAATGCACAAGATGGTGTTTGCTGGGTTTGAAAACTTCTCCAACACATTCTTCACAAACCCATCTTCATCTTCCTCAGAGAACTCAACCTGAACCGCACTCTTATCCAGAATCTTTAAATTGGGGGACCCCAAAGCCACCAAGCTGTTCTTGTCCCTAATATCCAAAAGCTGAACATCCTTGTTATCTTTCAGTTTACGAAACGCATCAATGGCAGAACTAAACTTGTATTTCCTCAAATACTGTTTGGTTATAGGTATAACGACAAGCCAAATGAAAGTACACCCAGCAACGAAAAATGGGTTTCTGGTGAAGAAATCATCAACTGAGACTAATATTGATTCCAAGTTTATTTTATCAGAGACTTGCTCAGTTGGGGTAGTTAAAGCTTCAGAAGCTAGGGAAGGAAGAGAAGTGATAAGCGGAATTGTAGTAAAAGAGACAGAAGTTTTAGCTAGTGAAAGATGGTTTTGAAGAAATGAAATTTTGGGAAATGGAGAATAAGTTTGATGAGAGTTGGATTTAGAGGTGGAAAAATTGAGGGTTTTGGAGTGGCTTTGGATGGGTTGAGAAGAAGAAAGGATAATGGAAAGAGACACCATCATAGCCATGAGAACAGCGAGACAGAGTGTAAGAGAGGAGGATGATAAAGATTATTTGGTAAAGTCGTGGGGTCCATGGCAAGAGTTTTTTTTTTACTTTTCCGAGATTATATTGCTAATTTCTCTCAGAAATTAAGTTAAATTTCTTATGAGAAAAATAAATTTATAAGTTTAGTTTTTATCAATAATAAGCTAATTATTTTTTATCAATAATAAGCTAACTATTATTGCAGATTGTGAGTTAGACAGATCGAATCTTTAAAAAAAAATTAATATTTTCTAAATTCAAATTAAACTCATAATCAGATCTACTTTAGTCCGTTGATAGTTTTAGGTAGCTCAATACACAAGCTCATGTAAACTATGGCTAAATAAAATTTCAAACTAATTGTATCAAATAAGAAAGTTATAAATATATATTTTTTTTTGGAAGTTAAATGAAAATTCTTAAATTACTAATTTCATTTTAAATCATATTTGATGAAAATTACCCAAAACTACTTTCATATTCATATTTTGTAATTAACCCAAAATTTTACTTCTATCACATAAAAATGTGGAGGAAAAAAAATTAACTATATTAGTTTCATAGTATTTAGCTTCACAACTTAATTTGAATTAACAGATCATCTTAAGTATATTGATTTACACAATATTTTTCAGTACTTCTGAGTGCAATTTTCTACTCATCAACAATCTTTACAAGATGTACACATTATAGTAGTAGGCAAGTGCTTACTTTATCCAACATTCTGCAAATGAAATTTCTTCCCAAAAGCAGCAACAAAATCCTCCATACATGCCCTGTATGTCTCCATCCCTAAAACCTTCCTTGTGAGCTCCAATCCAACATTCATCCATTTCTTTGCAGCGTCAACTAACCCCAGCCTCACAGGCACTGCTGCTCGATTCCATGCTGTCATCGCGAGCCATTTTCCTTCATCAATAGGGTACTCACCTTCTTTCAACCCAACCATTATTCGGTATGCTTGCTTGTACAGATTATACACAATATCATCATCTGAATCACCCTTGTGAATGCTTGATACTAAAATCAGTGTTCGAACAATAAGAGCAACATCTTGATAGTCCGTCAAGGGAGATGAAAGGAGAGCTGAGAGGCACTCATTTAGAGCAAAGATGGCTACCTCAGGATTACACTGCGGACCCTGAGAAGCATTAAGGCCAATTTGGAGAAGGTACTTTGGATTGCAAGCCTTTGAGCTAGCAAAACTCTTTATAAGGGGTAGTTGTTGTTGGGACCCTAAATTATCAAGTCGCCCGTGTATGTGATAGGCATTGAAGGTGTACATGAAGTAAAACTTTGGTTCAACTGTAGCATTTTTATCATCATTAAATCGAGCTCCCATTGAAGTTAGCATCTGCATCCACGCATCAAACCGTTACACAGGGTTAAAGAGAAATATGCAGAAGCACACAATATACCACATATCTCAGGCATCTTTCATTTCCAATAAGCAAGCAAGCATATCTATTATCATAATTCACCTATACAGCAAAATTTTGAAATTGCACTGAAGACATACCTTCCCTGCTTTATCTAGCAGTTCAACAGCTTGTTTCACTTCACTGTCTGTCAATGCAACTTTCTTTTGATTCTCTGAAGCTATCATGGCAGATACAGTCAATATCAGTGATTTACAGATCACAATACTGTTTTCCTCCAGTTGCCCATCAGTAAGACCAGCATAGAATTCTGATATCAATCTTAAAAATTCTGTACATAGTTCATAGTTCTTCTCTTTCCCACACTTTACCCCAAAATTCCATGAAGTCACTGCAAACCAATTGTTTTCTCGTCTTCCAACTTCTCCTTTACCAAAAAAGCATTCATTCCCAAGTTCAGATGCTCTTGCATGAGCCCATTTCAAGAACTTGAGGACTTCTGATTCGTTGCCTGAGTCCTTAGAGAGAACTGTGATTAATGTTCGTAACACTTCAACTTCTGTTGTTGGCATGGGTTTTCCCGAGGTATAGAAATTAAGGAGATTGGATAACGAGGCAACAGCAATGGAAAGAGCATGACAGGCAATAGCTTCATGAGCTGAGAGAGAAAGAAAGTCTGGAGTGAAATCAAGGCAAGTTTTCATTGCTTGGATCTGATTGATAGCACCACTGTGGTCATTCTTTTGAAGATAGATCTTGAACTGCACAAACCAAAAGAAATATCATGTTGCAACCGTGTGCTTTTGTCACAAATGTAGTATGTTTGTGTGTGCGTTGTGCGTGTAGAGAGAGATAGGGAGCACCTTAAGAAAAGCACAGGCAGTGTTGGGGTCAAGCTGCATAAACAGAATAGCATTAAAAATGTTTCTAAATTATGTGTTAAGGGTCTTAACAATCTTAGCAACAACTCCTGTTTGTCATTGTTTAGGATACCTTTTCAGCCTCATTTATGTATTCTTGGGCTCTATCAAGCTGATTGAGAGCAAGGTAGCAAAGACACAAAACTCTGAATCCCTTGGCTCGAAGAATTCTGTTTTCTATATCATATGGAATATAAAGGAGTGATTTTTCGAACAAATCTGCACTCATCTTGTAATCTTTTGATCTGAAATGATCTGAAGCACTGTAAAGACAGTCAGAAAATGGTTAAAAGACCCGATTCCACAAGAAAGTTCTTTTAAACAGATATCATTCCTCTCAATAATCAAGTTGATTTTAAAATTAAATGATTTATGCATCTTACTTTCTAGTAAATATTACGCACCAAAACAAGGCCATCACATCAATTCTATAAATTGAGAAGCAGCCCATCATTAGTTCCCAGCACCATCAGCAGATTTAAGATTCAGGCATGAACAGTTTTCAGTCAGGCAAAAGTCAGAAGATATTAAAATGTCAAAAGAAGTGAGGTGCAATCTATGCTCGGTTTATTAGCCAGTGACTCTAAAATAACTAGTTTTAAATCCATGATACCACTTCAATGGATTATCAAGGTTGGATGTTAATCCATATTCAAACAGTCACACTAGCATGAGGTCATACAAACAGATATTAATAGAGAATGAATCCGACTCTTGGGCCAAGGCTCGATGAAAATACAGGATTGCATCAAGGATTAATTTCCCAAGTATTAATATAGTTTGTTTTCTTATAAGTGAGTTACTAACAGAAGTAAGCAACAGTTCTAGGAAAAAAAACAGTTGATAAAGATTTTTTTTTTATTACTATTATTGTTTGATTAATTAGGTGGTATTACAACCAACTCAAGAGCACAATATTAACTCCCAAATCTTATCAAATGCAAACCATCCTCATTGAAAGCAATGAAATTGCAAGCTGGCTAGCCCAGGAATCAAATTGAATAGTGGTCAACAATGTGGGGAGCAAAGCCACTAGCCAATCAAGCCAACTTTCTAGTTGATTGGTAAAGAATTTAATAAACATAAAAGGAAGACGAGCAATGGAAATTAGTGCAAATTCCTCATGTGACTTCCATCAAGAAACAAGCATTTCAGATTTCAAATATCCTATTTAGCATGCTGCTGTAAGCTGGCTGCATTCAAACTTACCATCCCAGCCATTTTTACGTCACTAAGTACTGCAAATTACTGCTTCCAAACTTTTATTTTATTCATGGAAGCACAATTAAAAGCTATTGAAATAGTTTCTGCATGCATTCAAACTCACTATACCAGGCCATTTTTATGTCAATAAGTGCAGAAATCAACCCTTCCATGCCTGCTCAGGATTTTATTTTATTCATGGAAAGCACCCCTGAAAGCAATTGAAATAGCTTTCATAACCATCAAAAACAGAACTCAATTATACTCGTCTCATTTTTAGAAAAATCCCAGCAAACTGAAAATAGTTGATGAAATAGTATCCAATAAAATACTGCCTTAGGTTACATTACAAACGTTTTGCTGATATGATTCATAAATCGGATACCCCATTGCCAAAAAGCCTAGGAAACGTGATGCGGCATGCACCTTGTTCGATAAAACGGATAATATGCTGAGAAGAAAATCATAAACCATGAAAGGTTTCACAAAATTGATAAATTGCAAAGGCGAAGCAACACACGAGCCAAGCTAAAATAACAGTATGGACCCTTTTGGGAGGAGATTTGTATGAACTTACCAATTCCAAAGAACAGCATGCATTGCTTTCCTTTCTTTGGCCACTGCCTCGCCTGCAAAAAGCGCCACAACTCTCTCATCGGACACTAACTCCACCACCACCTTAGCCCTCACTCTGGACCCTTCTCCACCGCCAACGGCGTCACCAATTACCCTATGAGCTACCCTAACTGCAGCGCCGGCGCTTATATGGCATCTTCCCAAGAGACCCAGGAACAATCCCTTAGTGGTCTCCGCCCCAGCTGTACCCGCTGCCTCAAAGTAAGCCTCCACTGCGGAAACCCAAACGCTCTCAGGAATTCCTTTATTCACAACCATGCCCCTCAACTCCTTCTCCGCTTCTTCAAACCTCCCTAACCCCAACCATGCCTTCATAGCCAAAACAGGGAGACTAGCATGGTGGTCCTCACCACCATCACTGCCTTCTCTCAAAATCCTAACGCATTTAATCACACTCTCATATTCTCCTTTTTGCAAGTGAACGGCTGAGATGAACCGGAGTGCTTTGGATTTCAATTCTTTGAGCTCCACCGTTTGTTCTCGCGTTCTCGATGCACTGCATCCTTTCTGGCAAAGATCTAAAGCTTCGTTCAACAACTTCAACGCTTCACTGAAAGCATTAGTCTCGTTCTTCGATAAAGCGCACTTGCCAAATGCCAAGTATTGATTTGCTAGCAGCTTGTAGTGATCGGACGACCCGAACAGCATATGTTTTGCCCGATTCAACAATGTTACCGCGAGATTTTTATCCGATAATTCCCAGGCAGTCCGAGATCTCGCGAGATTCAAATCTAAGAGTAATTTTCTCTCGCCTGAATCCGATATTTTTGTTATATCGAGTTTTGAAACGATATCAGTGGCTATTTCAAAGCAAGCAGAAGCGAGATCGAACTTTCTTAGATCATGCCAGACGAGGCCAGTCTTATGGTAGAAGGAAGCGGACTTGATGGCTGGAGACGGAACACCGACGACGTCACCGGCAAGGGAGAGCATGTCGGCAGCAATGTGTCGGAGAACGGCGTGGAGTTGGGTGATGGATGCGGCGGAGGAGGAGGGACGGATGGAAGCCGCATTGGAAATGTCGACGCAGGCATTCCACAGGCGGTAGCTGAGTTTCCAGATTTGGAGCTTGAGCGAGTTAGGGAAAGGAGCGAGTTGAGTCAGCTGAGATAGGATTTGGCGGAGGTCGGAAGATATGGTTTCTGGTAAGGGATTGGTAAGAGAGAAGTTCTCTGTTTGTTTGATTAGAGATTCGATTTGAGAAATGAGGTTATGGTGATGATGATTGGATTGGGGGTCTGTATTGGATTGCCGGAGATCCGGCGAGGAGATCTCGGAGATTCTCATTTCCGGCAGTAAATTATAACATACGGAGAGAGAAAGAAAGATTTGAAAATTTCAATTTGAAGGAGCGAAAATATGAATAGTTATGGTTTTTTTTTGGAGGGAAATAACTTGTTTGAGGAAGCCGGGAATAAATAGACATTTCCTCTTTCTTTTTTTTTCTTTTTTTTTATTTATTTTTTATGGGTGTTTTATAGTAACCGCGAGATTAGTGGCAAATTTTTATAGGAGACTATATTTATTTTTTATGAATTGTAACATAAAATGTGTTTGATAAAAATTTTGTATGTCTCTTAACAGTTGCATTATTTTTTTTTATTTGTAATGGTAAACAAATAATTATTAATTATAAAAATATTTTTAAAAATAAAATTTATTTATTTAAATAAAAAAATTAAATTATTCTTTTAAAATATTATTTAAATAAATATTAATATTTATTTTTAATAATTATTAAACATATTAATAACTAATAATAATTTTATTAAATAGTTCTAACAACCAATTATTAAGTAATAGCCACTAATTATACTATTAGCCACCGGCTAGCAACAGTTAAATCAAATAGAATCAAAATCTCTCTTAAAAAATTTAGCTCCTTGCTAGAAATATTAAAAGTTTATATAGTCATGAAAATGTAAAATTCAAAAATTAACTATTAAAATTAAATAGTCCAATTATATCTTAATACTCACATATGACAACTGAATCAAGATATTTTTTTATTAAATTCAGTTGATACTTATAAATTTATAATAGAAACCGGATAACTGCTCATCACCGGGCTAAAATACATTTTTGAATGAAACTTATTACAGAGTGACAGTCAAATACAGGGTCAATAAAAATAATTAAATCCAATCTTATTTATTAATATAATGGAAGATAGTGTAAAAATTGATTAAATTTTGATATTATATTAGAAATATTGAGAGTTTATATAATTATAAGATTTATATCTTAACATTCCTTATCACTAAAATTAAATATGATTAATTTAATTCGAAGTGAATTTAAAAGAATTCGACCGAAAACTTCTTTTCAAAGAGCTTAACTCCTTAATTTTAATTGGACTCCACTGTACTAGTATTTGATATGCAATAATTAAAATTTTCCACCCTTTAATTTTTTTTAAGTTATTTCATAATTTTTTTTAATTTTAATTAAATTAAAATTTATATCAAATTAAATAAGTAATTAAATTTTTAATAATTTTATAATTTAATTATTTATACTATTTAACATTTAAAATTTCAAAACTTAATTTCTAATTTTTATGGAATAAATTAAGTTAGAATAAAACTTGTCAGGGCTTATGACTGGGTTCATGTAATTTTTGCTCAAACTATATATAAATAATTACATACCAAGGCTTATGACTTGGTTCACGTAAGAATCCAACCCTTTGCAAACCCATTTTCTCTGCACAACATATTTTTTGCAGATTATTATTTAAATAATTTTTTTTTTTCACGATGTTCATATAATAATATAAGTAACACTTGCAAATATAATATAGTGGTAGTGCAAACATAATCTAATGATAGTGTAGACATCATCTATTAGTAGTACATCTTCTAACTAGATAATTGATTTAAATTCTAAATTTCATTCCTAATACTAAAAAGAAAGTATAAGGTTATAAATTTAAAAAATGAAAAGAAAAATGCCAAAATATAATTTTGAAAAAAAATTTGAAATACGGTATCGAATAGCGTAAACCTAGCAAATGCCAATTCAACGGTGGAGTAAAAATTAAAAAAAAAAAATACAAAAGTTATATGATCATAGTCTAACGATGAGTGTATATTTGATTTATATTTTTCACTTTCTAGTGTTTAAAAAAAATAAAGAAAGACAAGGTACTAAATAATTCTATATTTTAAATCCAAAAAATAGCTTTTCTTACATCAATGACAAAGAAAAAATTTTTTTTTATGAAAGATAAGGATATTAAAAAAAAATAAAAGTTATTTTGATAAATTTCTCATTAATAAGTAACATAGTTAACATAGATCATAAGACCATAGAGAAAAATATGATATTCATTAGAAATATTAAATTTTCAGATGTCAATAAGACTTAGATCATAAGACCATAGAGAAAAATATGATATTTATTAAAAATATTAAATTTTTATATGTCAATAAGACTTTGAAAATGATGAAAGTTGAGAAAATATACCATTATTTTTAATGGAATACTAATTGAAACATGGATGTGGTTGAATGAAGTGAGAATAGCTTGGTTAATCAAATTGTTTAATAAAATTATAACTTCAAAGAAATATTAAATGAATGGAAGAGTAACATCTTAATAACTATTTTTTAAAGAGTTAAATATAAAAAAAAATCACAAATTATTTGCGAAATTGCAATTTTATCATAAACTAAAATTTTTGGCAATTTTATATGTATATTTTCAATTTTTGATAAATTTAACACATAACTGAAATCCGATCAGAATTTCGTTGCCAGAGCTGATGTGATATTTTTTTATTATTATTTTTATCACATCAGTTTTTATTAGGAAATCAAATCGAATCAACTTGAATTGATCGATTTGATTCAATTTTTTAAACTTTAATTTGGTTCGATTAATTTTTTTTAAAATTTTGATTTTCTTAAAAAAAAAAGAAACTGAATAAATCAAACTATATATATATATATATATATATATATATATCAAATTCAATAATCAAATCAAATCAATTTGAATCGATCGATTCGATTCAATTTTTCAAACTTTAATTTGGTTCAAATAATTTTTTTGAAATTTTGATTTTTTTATTCAGTTTGATTCTCTTAAAAAAAAAAAAGAATAAACCAAACTATATATATATATATATTTGAATAACCTAAATAACCGAACCAAAATATGTTATTTTAACCTGAATAACTGACTTTCTATTTCAATTAGGTTCGGTTTAGTTATTTCGATCTTCAAAAGAAAATCGAAATATTCAAACCGAACCTAACCAATTTTAACATATCAATATTTTTGGTATTGAATGATCAGAAAATTAAAAAAAAAAAAAAAAAGGTTAAGCAATCGGTTGGTTCAGTTTGAATTGAACTGAAATGAAACTCTCAAAATCGAACTGAAATAAAAATAAAAATTTCAAAAATTATTCGGTTTCTTTTTGAAAAAACCGAATAAAAAAACAAAAATTTCAAAAAAATTAATCAAACAGAATTGAAGTTTGAAAATTGAATTAAACCGACTGATTCAAGTTGATTTGATTTTCTAGTCAGATGATGACATGATAAAAATAATAAAAAAAAAATATCACGTCAGCTCCAGCACTGAAGATATGATCAGATTTCGATTTTGTGCTAATTTTGTCAAAAATAAAAAAAAATATATATAAAATTGTCAAAATTTTTAGTTCGTAATAAAATTGTAATTTTGCAAATAATTCTTAATTTTTTTTATAATTAAACCTTTTTTAAAATAAAAGAGACATTCATAATTAATCAAACTATAAGAAAATTAAAATTATGAGTTATATTTTAAAGTTGTGAGAAAAGAGGGAGAATATTACTTATATGATATTACATTTATTTTTGTCAACCAACTTAGATTCATCCTAAGTCAATTAACCATAAAAGCAATCTTTGTCATTAGAAATTTGATGGAAAAATATAAAAATAAAAAGAAAGACTTACATTAGAAATTTGATGGAAAAATATAAAAATAAAAAGAAAGACTTACATATGAATTATCGTTGTCTCAAAGTACTAATTTTAAATATGTAAGCTCGATCTTTTAAGGATATGAAAATTGTGAAGAGAATGTTAACTATATGATAAAAATTGAGTGATTGAAATAAAATTTTACCATGAAAATTTTATATGACTGTAAAATTCTCAATAAATTAAACGAAAAAATTATATCATACAACTATTTGACCAGTTATGTTATATGATAATGAATATTGAATTATGTTATATGATAATGAGTATTGAATAATAAAAAAACATGTATTAAAAATGAGTGTAATTAAAATAAATATGTTAAAATAAACGTGTATTCATATTTAAAATAAATAATAAAAATATTAGAAATAAAAAGAAAGAAAAGGATAGATTTAACTAACTCTGAAAGAAAAATAATTAACAACATCATCCAATAAGGAGTAGAAACAGTATCACAGCTATAATATTACTCGAAGGAAGTATCAGCTCCCACGGGTCATATTAAGCGAACTGAACGATTAATTATAAGATGAACTCATGTCTATTGCCACACAACTAGGATTTATTCAAGTTTCAACCCAACTATATATATATATAATCCCTGTAGGCAGAGAACAAAGCATAAAAGAATCATACGAAAACAGCTTACCAGAAGGAACAGAGTACATGGGAAAATAAAAAGATAAAAAAATTATAAAACAGCACATACACAGAAAGCAGAGTACATATATTAGAGGATCAAATTATCTCTTGTACAGCAGATTAAAAATTAACAGGACAGTTTTTTTTTTTTAGAATACTAAATTCATTAATACAACATTAACGTACTGAAGAGTTAAGGCTAGCAGTTAAAATCAGGATCAGTCACCTTTTCTGCCGTCTTTACTAACTAGTGAAGATAAGGGGCCTGGTACTGGTAGCCATTTCCAAAGTAGTTGCCATGATTGGGAGAGAAGTTGTAAGTAGCAGAACCCATAAGTGCGGGAACGTGATTGTCAGTGGGTCCAGGGTAAACATATGGTCTGTCATACACGTACTGCGGGTACCTATCAGTGACCCTAGGGTAGAAGGCTTTGTCAGCAGCAACGTTAGTGACACGGGGCCCACATCCAACACCATTGGCACGTGGTCTCTTGGGTTGAGGCTTAGCAACTTCAGTCGCTCTTTTCATGTCTGCCTTGGCTTTCTCCATCTGACTAAGGCGTTTTTGGAGTGGATCAATAGGATACTGCTCCTCAAGCTTATGCTCTTCAATGCACTTTATCACAGCTTTAAGTGCAGCCAGTTCTCGTTCATTGACCTCATTCTGTAACAAAAGAAAATTCAATATTGACATGCAAATGATTCACCAAAATAATATATTGTTACTCAGGCAACCTTCATTGAAACTCAGCAATGTCCATTCTAACAGATCTCTTCTCTGATTACTGTTTACAAAAGGAAAATCCATCATGTCATGTAGAAAGACAAGAAAATTTACAAAAGAACTTCCATCTACAGCTTATTCTCTGATTACTGTTTACAAAAGGAAAATGCATCATGTCATGTAGAAAGACAAGAAAATTTACAAAAGAACTTCCATCTACAGCTTATTAGATAAGATTAGGTCTTGGTTCTACTTCAGATTTAGTATCTCTCTCTCTCTCTCTTGCACACAAGAATGTGCGCACGTGCATGCATGTAAATGTGAACATGTGTGTGCATAGATTTGATATGGTTTCAGCAGAAACTGTCATTGAATATAGGCAGACTATACTGGCCTCCGTGTTTTCAACACATACAGTTACTATGTTGAACTTCCATCTACAGCTTATTATATAAGATTAGGTCTTGGTTCTACTTCAGATTTAGTATATCTCTCTCTCTCTCTTGCACACAAGAATGTGTGCACGTGCATGCATGTAAATGCGAACATGTGTGTGCAAAAAACAATTAAAGAAGATTTAATATGGTTTCAGCAGAAACTGTCATTGAATATAGGCAGACTATACTGGCCTCCATGTTTTCAACACATACAGTTACTATGTTCGTTATCATACATTATAGGCATCACAGTTCTAAGTTCTCTACAATTTATTTGGTGGAATTGGGCTTAGCATCAACAATCCATGTAACCAGTTGTAATTATAGAAAGCAAATAATAGGGAAACAATTCATTATACTATAGTTTAAAGTTGTGGCAAAATATATAACCTGCACAAAGCCAAATTCTAAGGAGAAATGCATTGTAATGTAGTTGCAGCAGCATATATACCTGCAGAGCAGTAGGTGATGCATTTCCAGGCTTGACAGGGGAAGAAGTTTTCCTTGCCTCCTTTAAGTATGATTTCAGTAAAGGTACAGGTGAGAATTGCCCTGTTAACTCAAAAGCAAAAGCCAAGTTAACTGCATCGATTTGCCTTCCACTATTTACCAGTACTTCAATTACACCTGAATGAATAATTCACAATTTAAAAGATGGAAAAAGAAGCAGAAACACAATTAGCGATGGAAGGTTGAATAACTAGAAACATGAAAGGAAACACTTGATTTTATATTCTTTTTACTAGATAACTAAGCACAGCTGTGCAAACCTAGCTACAATAATTGAGTAATGACCAAGAAAATTATGTCAACCTTCTCTTATGCCAGGTCTAAAGAGATGCAAATTTACAGAACACAGACCTCCAAAGATCACAACAACAGACAAGATAATCCTAATCTAACACGAGTTTCACTCCTTTTAAGGAAAGGTCATATCTTCAGCTACTATAATGTTTTCTTCACACCTGGGACCCATATACTTTTTCAAAATTTGAAAATGATATAACATCTACAACCCAATATTTAGACATGCCTCATCATATTAAGCTACAACCCAATATTTAGACATGCCTCATCATATTAAGGAGTTATTGCACAATGTTCAATTGCTTCATTACTAAAGGAGAAATAAAAAATGGCATCTGAACAGTCAAGATTGCCAAAATTCTAATTCTAAAAGAATCTGGCACGACATTTTTACAAATATCTCTACCTAGTCCAAGAGATAAATTCTCAGCAATATGGCATGACCAAAATCTAAGTCCAAGCTAACTCACCAATAACATTTTAGAAAGCACCAATAACAAAATTATGGTGAATAAAGTTGGATTATTGTAGGATAAAGATAAAATGGGCCTAATGAAAGAAGAATCAAGGCTAAAGGAGTTGAAGTTTCTCACTTTGAAATGAATAATTATTTCAATACTAGTAATATAGGAAACCAATAATAATGTGGAGTAATCTACGTATTACAACTACATGGGGTAATTGAAAATACACCATATTAGATGGCAATCAACATAATAAATTCGCTAAGAAGTCAACTTCCCACCCATATTAGCAAATTACAATGGGACTTCAAAGGCTTGGGAACACATGCAAATAAAAAGACAAACCTGGCATCCTCTCTGACAATCCAAGAAAACGGCAAAGTTCAGCTGCTTGGCGACGACGAGAAACCATTGGAATTAGCCTGGACAGTTCTTCCTCATCGAAATCAGAAGCAATGCCAAAGGTGGCCAGAAGTTGCAAGAAAGCATGTGCCTCCAAGGAGTTCCCATTGCTAGCATCCACATCAAGGGCATCCAACTTGGGTTTCCATTCTTCAGCAATTGCCTTTGCCTGCTCCTTAATATCTTCTGATATTGCATCAGAAATAGAAACTAGATCTGTATAAACAAGCAAAATGCTAAGGCATTCCATCAACATGATACAGGTTCGACGAAGACCCAAGAGAACTGAATCTTTCTTTCCATCAAAATTTGGCACTTCTAAGGGATAGAAATCTTCCAAAGAGTTCAAAACCAGCTGAGCTGGGTTTTCAGAAGCTTTTAAAGCAAGTGGAATTTCCTCCTTTATGACAGCAAGATTCTTTCGATTATCAGAAATAAATTTGTGCAGTCCTTCTGAGTCCATTGCTTCACATAGTTTGATTAACTCTGGATAAGACATCACCTCTGCATTTCCATTTTCAGAAGAATTATTACTCTCTCCCAAGTTAATCTCAGCAGCTATGTTTTCAGGTGGTTGGTCTTCAATAGTCGGTAGCTCACAACGGGCATCACAAGATACCTTCCTGTGCTTCTCTAGAGCATTAGTAATGGCAAAGACAGCAGCATCTCTTTTCTCTTGAAGCCTCTCCAATGAAGCTTGTTCCTTGGCCATAATAGCAGCTTCACGCTTCTCCAATATTTCTCGGGCTTTTCTTGTTTTGGATTCATACTCCCTTTCCTGGTCTTCCAACTCATGAAAACGCCTTTTCAAAGACCTTTCAAGCCCATGAAAATGTTCTTCAAGCTCCTTCCATTTCAAGTTGAGTGTCACAGCACGGTGACTTTCAAGTTCAGCAAATGCTTTCTGAAGCTGCTGTATCTTAGAGGTTGTAGAGTCTATAAGTGTAGCAACTGTTTCTTCCATGACAAACAAGCTGGAGGAAAAGAAAATGAGATCAAACGGAAACTGGAACGACAAAAAGTATATATCTAATATGTTGCACCTATGAAATGCATTAGATGAATCCAACAAACCTTGCTGCTATGCACATTGCATTAATGTGACACCAGAGGGAACAACAGACTAAAATGCATGAAAAAATAAAGTGAGGAACCACTTTAAGTAAAACCTAACATAGATGACAACTCAGCTAGTTTAAAAAAGCTGCTAATCATTACACAATGCCACCAGCATTTCATTGAAACATCCCATAAACCAAAGCCTAAATCACATCATATGTCAAGAAACCCTAAATTTTGGAAGCTTAAATTCATGACAGGGCGCAACATACTAACTGGATAACAACAAAAGTCCATGGCTTGTTTAATTCACAATTCAATGTAAATTATAATAAGATGTTAGAACCATCCTCAAACCCCAAAATCAATAACAAGGCAATGGCTCATAGGGATTCACATAACATGTGAAGTGCATTGAAAAACCCCTCTTGTGAAACTGGTGCAGAAATAAGCTGTTTATTGATTGCTCTGTTAATTTACGTTCCAACCATGTAAGACTACAGCCACATTGAACACGGGAGCACTAAACCTTTAACCCCCTTGATTCTTGAATTGGGTGAAACTCCATCAGCTAAGAGTTCACATCAACTTTGCAAATGCTAATGCCTTTAAGATCTCACAAAACAAATTAAAAAGATAAAATAAAATATACCACAAACCCAATTAGAATTTGAGGCACAAGTGGAAGCAAGACACAAACTCAGACTGAAAACTTTTCAAGAGATAAGACAAAATGCTTTGTCTCACTTAAAGCATCATCAGACAGAGAGAGAGCAGCACTATCCCAATTCTACTATTCTTATCTTCTGAAGAACTCCAAGAATTTACTGAATGAAATGCCAAAAATCCATCTAGATAACAAAAAATTAGCAACCTTAGTATCATTTTTACTGAGCAAAGACAGTCAATAAGACTGAAATCCAACAAGTACTCAACTTTATATCAACCTTATTGCAGTGTTATACAATAGTGAACTTAAATTTTGCACTCACTATCCTTTAATATAACCACCCAACAATCAATTTCAATCTCCATCCCTTACCAATTGTAATGACCTTATCATTAGCTACATTACCCTTGCTAATATGCAAAAGGACGTGCAATTTAATCCTTTTTATAAGCTTACTAGTGAAAAAGGTAGTTAAGTAAAAGTAAGCATACATATAAACGGACATCTAATTTCAGAATCCCAATCAATCTGAATAATAAACCAACTCAAACCCTCCAAGAGTATAAATGGAAAACGAACTAATACTCAATTTAGCATATAACACAAATACTAAAAGACCATTACAGAAATCACAAACGCGCAAACACTCTGGTACGTACAAATGCGTGAGAAAAGATATAAAAAAAAATTGCAACAAAAGAAAATAGCTTACCAGTGGCTTGACTAGCTTGAATTCAGCAAAATCTAGATCGAGCAAATTAAACTAATAAGACGGCTAAAACCCTGAAGACAGAAAGCTACACCATCAGAAAAGCAAAAATGGAAGACAAAATCGCACACGAACACATAAAAAGAAGTAACAAAAACACACGAGAAATCCATAATAAATAAACATTTGTTTTCAAGCAAAGAAAAAACTACCCAGTAACTGCATCAAAGCTCGAAGAATGAAAATTGAAGAAATTGAAGCAAAATGATGGCTGATTTTGGAGGAAAACAAAGCCTCCGATCTAGAAAGAAGACGGAGAAATTGGAAGAAATGAGTGAGAAAGTAGGTGAAATAGAAAGTTACCCGAGTGATTCGAGCAAAATAGAAGACGAAAGCTTCAAAATTTAGCAGCAAAACGATCAATCCATGGTGGATTGATATTGTGTTTTTGTATCGTGTGGCTGCTACTCTGCCATCCCTAGAGAAAGAGAGAGAAGGGAAAGTTAAGAGGAGGCAAAAAGAAGTGTGATATCGCAGCCCGCTTTCTTTTGTTTTTTTATGGGCACTCTCTTTTTTGCTATTTGACAAATCAACTGTGGGACCTTGGATTCCCTTGCCTAAGGGAATGAGGTGTGCCCGCACAATTCTTTAACCTGGGGCTTTCTCAAAAGAGAGAGAGATGAGATATCCATGAAACCAATCAACCAATGGTTTGGCCCAACCCCAATTCATATGAATTTTTGGTAGTGTTGCAATTGAATCATGTTGAATTTGATTAGTCTAAGGATAAATTATTAGTCTAAGTTTGATTTGTTTATATCACTGATAACTAAACCAGTTAGTTTGGTTAAAATTTTAGCCTCAAGTTTGAATCTCATTTCCATACTGTTTGAATTTATTTCTTGTTGATATTGAATATTTATCAGTTTGGTAATCAATTAAAGTTGTTATGTTTGTAATCTTAAGTGTGAGAGTTAGATTGATTGGTAAGAAAATTTACTTATTTCTTTATCGATTAGAGTTCAATTGATAAAAAAAAAAAAAAAAAATTATTAATCAGAATTTAATTCTCAAAACTAACCTCTCAAAAATAAATTTTAAATATATAAGCCAAATAATAACTCGATTGATACATAACCTGGTTTAAGAATACTCACAATTGATGGAAGAGAAAAAAATAAATAAATAAATAAAAGAAGGATGTTATTTACGTAACAAAAATTAAAATATTTATTTTAAAAATATAAAAGCATAATATATTTTTCTTTTAGTAATTTATATGATATGAAATGTAATTTATATTTTTCTTTGATCAACAGGTGAGTTATAAAATATATGAGTATAGTACTTTTATAATGAGTGAAAATATTATAATAAAATTTATAATTTTATTCGTTAAAAAAATTATAATATATTAATTTAGTAGATTATTTCATTGAAATATTGCGAATGTAAGTTTATTGAGAGACTGAATCGCATAAATTTATTTATATATATATTTTTTTATTGTTGTTTATATATATTTTTTTTATTGTTACATTTATAATTTTGATTTTCCGAATAAATAGTAATTATAATTATAATGTTGAAAATTTAAATTTTTAGTTATTGACATTTACCTGTAATGAATGATTATCGGCTATCAATATTTAACTGTTATGGCTAATTAAATTAACCAAAGTAAATTTAAAATGTTTCAAGTTACATCCAGTCAATTATAAAAAAAAATCAAATGATTAATTAATACAAGTATAAGATGCAATAGAAAAATTTATTTTTTAATATTTTTTTTAACAAATTCATTAAATGAATTTTGACATTTTTTTTTTAATTATTTATAAAATTTGGTATTTAAGAAATTTATCACAATTAACACAAATCAAAAGAGATTTCATTATATATAACAGAAGATGGCTTCCTCATCTATAATGTGTCCAAGTTGGGATAATCATTACACTAAATAAAACTTTTATTAGACATGAAAGAGAGTGATGTCTCTTTCTATAAAAGAGTATTATACACTCATTTCTTATGAGTTGTTTAGTAGATCTGTTCAAGTTGTTGATAGAATTGGACCAAAATGTTTGATTTGCACATATTAACGGATAATGATTATTTTAGTGAAATGAAATTCAACCTGCAAAGATCAGTTTGAGATGATACTAATTACCATTTCTAACTACCTACGTATAGTTACATGTTGATGATAGTGAGATTTGGTAGCAATAATTAAGGTAACATCGATTCGATTTAATTAATTTAAATAATTATTATTAAATTAAATTAAATTATCATTATAATCAAATCGTTGATTTCAGTTTTATTTAATTCAGTTTAAATATTTTCGATTTATCGATTTTAAAATAAATATTTTTTTTTTATAAATCATCATTAATTTATTATAAATTTAAAAAAAAATCGATTAAATATTGGTAATAAAAAAATTTAAAAAATAATTTAATATTATACAACTCAAAATTGATCTATTTTATTAATTAGCACATCCAAAATTTATATTTTTTTTTAAGAATTAAACTTTTATTTATTTATTTTTAGTTAATTTTTATGGATTGTATTTTTTTAAATTCTAAATTATTATTTAGTTAAAAAAATATAATTGTATATAAAATTAAATTAAATATATTTAATTATAATAATGATAAAAAATAATATGTATATATATAATTTCGATTTGGTTCGGTTTAAAATCAAAAAAATACTCAAATCATAAATCAAATTAAACTTTAATTTTATTCTATTTTTAAATTAAATTAAATCAAATAAATTATAAAATAATTAATTTTAATTTAATTTAATTTAATTTAATTAATTTGATCGGCATCTACCAATAATAATTGAAATGGGAAAGCAATTGCTATGGTCTATGATTGGCAAGGAAGTGGAAGTAGTAATGAAAAAGTAAATTGACGGCAATATAATGGTTAAAACTTAAAAAATAAAAGTAATTATTAAATAAAATCAGAATATACTACTATTTATATAAAGATTAATTTATATTAAAATACATTTATCTTTAGGTAAGTAACATGTGTCCCTCTTAAATTTTTTTATTTTTTTATTTTTTAATAAATTATTATTTAATTTATAAAATTTAATTAAATTAATATTTTTATCATTGTATTTCGAGAAACTCACTATTTAATTCATATATTTTGTTTTTCTCAATATAATTAGTCATTTTCATCCATTTTATCATTAAAATCATATAAAAAGATTGAAATATCCTTTAATTATATTTAAATTTTTTATTTCAACCAAAATCAAATTTTAATTATTTTTTTGACTGTGATAATTTATATTAAGCGAAAATTAAAATTTGAATTCATAATTTTATGAAACTGTAAGATTGATACCAATCCAATGATTTAATTGTAAGTTCTAAATTTCACTAAAATAACTATAAAATTATAATCAGATGTAAAATTATTTATCTACAAAAAGTTAAAGTTTTAGATCCAATTTTCAAGTCAATAATATTAAAAATTCTATCCTAAAATTTATAAATAGATTAATAAAAATTCTTAGACTAGCATTTAACAAATAAATATGAAAAATAACAAAATTCGAGAAAATTATTTTTCAGATAACATAATTATATTCAATATTTTATTATTTTTTGCGTCTGCCCTTAGTTCGGTCAGTAATTTGCGATGTAAATAACGATATTAAATTCTATTAAAAAAAATTATGTCTTGCCTTTCTAAAATTTATAAATTCGTCCCTGAATCTATGTATAATTAAATGGGAGATATATTCATATTAATTTTATCTTTACGTGAGCAGGAGAATGTATTTTTGTTTTACATAATAACTTCTAATGCTTGAGAATAACAGTAACATTGATGAGATAAATGTGTCAATGACAAAGACAAATTTTATTTTTATTTTTGCATATTGTTATCTTCTCATCCATCATATTCTAATAAAAAATCTTTGTAATGACAAAGGAAGTCTGAACTTTTTTTTTTTAGAAATCATTCGGCGTCTGATCATTAAATTGAGCCAATACTTTCGAGTTGAAGAAATTCCTTTTGAGAATATAGACTCTCCCAATACTGGAAACTGAATTTACGGAAACTCAAACTTGAGACCACTATTTAAACGGTCAAGATATCTACCAACAAAATCAATTAAGTATTAATAATTCGAGTTTTTTTATTCCTTAAATGACAACACACATTTATATATCCCGGTTCTCATCTCTGCCCACAATTGTTTTATTATTTTTGCGGGTCTCTTCTCCCTTTAAGTGGGATTTTGGCTACTTGAGATGGAATATATGTACTGTTGTTAATTCAATATTGAATTCCTTGGCATGACTTTGTAGGAAATTAAATCTTTATTAAAACCGTAAATCTTCATGTTTAATTATCAAGAAAAAGAATTCTAGATCCGGAAGCGTACCTGAATCCATATTCAATGATGGTGATTTTTTAGAGTTAAGATTTGATCTTCCAAATTGATGTGAACTGTTTTCTGTAGAGAATAACACGTCTCTGTCAATCCTTTGATGATGGGATATCAAAAAATTAAAATAACTGTTCACATCAGTTGGGGACCATAACCCCACGTTCTTTTTTCTAAACTGCTCTTATTACTTATTTACCCATCATAAATAATAAATAAGACCTTAAGGGTATCTACGCTTAAAAATAACCTCCCACACTCAATGAGATGATTCATGCCCATTTAAATTTTATTAGACCACTTTAATTTGGGCCAAACCTCAAAATAGCATATGATATATATAATTAATATTATTTATATAAATTATACAATATGTATGTCCAATAAATCCTAACAATCTCCCACTTGGTATATATATAAATAATTATTTTTTTTTAAATTATACATCATCCTTATAAGCTCAAAAATTGCTATCATTACCAAAATCATCTCTAATCAATCCAGTTTATTAATTATACCAATATAGGATCAAAGCAGTCTTCATTACAATTTATCGTAAATAGACCCATCAATGGTCACACATATTAATATAACTAATGACATGGATCGAGTATGGATGTGTAGCATGAAAATTTCATGTAATGTGATCTTAACATGCCTATTTTCAACTGGTCCAACCT
>CANXYC010282731.1:0-11388 GCA_948193065.1 Aleurites moluccanus | reverse complement strand
CCATATTGATGTTAGATTCATCTTTTGATCGGTAAGGAACAAGTAGAGATGTTATGTTATAAATGATAATTTATGAGATTTTAATGATTGTTTTGGATAGAATATATGTTATTATGATTGAGACAGGTTTAGTTTAGGGTTTTACGGGTTCATGGTGGCCTTATGCCTACCCTTGCCCTAGGACCGTCGCACCGGTGGTGTCAGGGTGTGACAGTTTACCACTAGGTATGATCTTTTAGGATAAAACCCTTACAAAGAGAAGAACATACAATAGAAATAAAACACTAAATTAACTAAATGTTCTTGGCTAGAGAAACAGAGAAAAAGAAGAAGGGAGAAGATGAAGTGCAGAAGAAGATAACTTTTGTGTCTTTTTATTTCCTTTTTATTTTCTTCTTAATCTTCATTTGTCAAGTGACCATAATCCCTTATTTGCTTCATTTGTCTGGAAATTAATTTCCAGAATTTAGCTTTCTTTCTTTAACCCATAAATCAAATATGCTTCTATTTAAAATTCAAATCATGTTGAATATTTGCTGAGTAATTTACAACGTGATATGGGCGTGTTAGTGTCCAACACGTGCGTGAGAGCATTTGAGAAATTTTGCACTAGTGTGTTGAATTTTGCACAGTTGTATTGCTCCTTAGACTGCTTGAAGCTGTTTGAGCCACGGGCTTGACAAGCCCATGTCTGGTTGGCCTGAACTGTGATTCACGGCTATATTGGGAGCAACATGGGCGTGTTGGAGCCTATTTGGATTAATATAGCCGTGTTAGAGGATAGCACGAGTATAGTGAGTGACACAAATGTGTAGGGTTAAGCATGGTTGTATGGTGGAGTGAAAATATGAAAATATATGGCACGACTATATGGGTCCAAGCACGGGTGTAAGATGGCTTTTGATGACATGATCGTGCTGCTCAATCTCTTCTTAGGCTTAGGCCCATTTTGCACTTGATTTGATTTCTCAACCCATTATTTAAGCTCGTTTTTTACCCAAACTCTTGGTTTGCATAATTTCTTGCCAAAAAACCTGAAAAAGGGTAAAAAATATAGAAAATATTCTAGCCAAGACATTATTATCAATGTATTAAAAATACTATCAAATATAACTAAAAACTAATTAAATACAATAAAAATATTACTAAAATATATAAAGGAAAAAGCAATGACAAAAATGTGTCGATCACTCATCATCTTATAAAAGTTTATTAATCGCAATGACAATTGGAAAGAAATCAGTGATGGTGGAGGAAGTTACTACTGTGATTTTAGAGCATGAGAAATTGAAGGAGCCAAAAAGCTGTAATAATGGTGAAGCTTTTGCGGTAAATTTTAATCATGATATAAGTAATTCAAGAAGAAGATATGATGAAAATAGTAAATCAAGTTCAAGACTATGAGTAGATTATTCTGATAAAGAATATTATTACTATCATAAAAAAGCGTACTTCTAGTATCATTGTAAAAAGATGAAAGAAGATCTTGCAGAATCCAATCAACTTAAAAAAATTCTAGCAAATCTATAAATGTCATAATTGAAGAGAAAGATTGTACAAATTTTACAATTAGAGATGATGGTATTTTTGAGATTGATGTACTTAATGTTGATGCGGTTGATAAAAATGATAATGCAAAGGATCCATTATATGGTTGATTCCGTTTGTTATTTTCATAGTTGCTCAAAAAGGAGTGGTGTAATAAATTTGAAGATCGAAAAGATTAATGTGTCAAGCTAGCCAATGATGAAAATTGAAAGTTGAAAGTATAGCCAAATGAAAATCAAAATGCATTATGGTAAGATGAGATTTTTTGTAATATGAGATATATTCTCAAGTCTAAGAAGAATTTAATTTCCTTGAATAAGTTGAATTCATTGGGTTATGGATATCTTTTGTAAAGTGGAGTTATGAGAATTAGCTGTGGTACTCTTGTGATGATAAAGGGTGAAAAGTTTGAAAGAAATTTTTATAAATAAGTTAGTAGCACAATTGTTGATCGTGTAGTATATGATGGAGCTTGTAATGAATTGAAGAAGAAAAATATATTTATAATGGCATCTACCAAAACGATTCAATTCAAAGATTGAATTGAATAATTGAAGTTTTTTTTAATGAAATCTAAGTTAAGGTGGAGATTATTAAGATTTTATCTCAATTTCTAATAGGAAAAAAATATTTAATAATTATGAAAATATTTAAGTGTTAATTATAATTTCTCCCTTGTAAAATGACCCAATACATTAAGTTTCCCATGACTTTTCAAAAATACACTAACTCCCCCCTCACGAATATCATAATATACTATTAGACCCTTCCGTCTAATTTTGTCATTAGTCAACCCTTAGTCAACTCTACAAGGATAGTAAAAAAGACAAAAATACCCTTACCATTTATTTTTAATTAATTACATTTTATTTTTGTTTTAATTTTTTAAGGTTAAAAAATTTATTTTCATATTTTTGATAAATTTTAAAATAAAAAATAAAAAAAAAATTTTTATTTGTTATTTTTTTTTTAAAAAAATAATTTAAGAAGAAATTAAATTATTAATTAAATTATTTCTTCTTAAATTTTTTAATACAAATAAAAAATTCATTTTCATATTTTTGACAAATTTAAAAATAAAAAGTAAAAAATATTTTTATTTTTTATTTTTTTAAAAATACTTTTATTTTTTATTTGTTATTTTTTAAAAAATAAAATAAAAATATTTTTTAAATATTTTTAAAAAATATTTTTATTTTCAAATTTGTCAAAAGTATGAAAATATATTTTTTAATCCTAAAAAAAATTAAAATAAAAATAGAATTTAATTAATTAAAATTAAAAAGTAAGGGTATTTCTATCTTTTTACTATCCTTGGAAGGTTTACTAACAGTTGACTAACGGTAAGGAAAAATCTAATAGTATATTATGACATTCGTCGGGGGAAATTAATGTATTTTTTAAAAGTTAAGAGGAATTTAGCATATTGGGTTATTTTATAAAAAGGAAATTATAATTAATCCAATATTTAATTTAGTATATAAATTGAATTTAGATTTAGATTAGATGTGTATATATAAAATAATGAGGTTGATTAATTGTTGAGATAGTAGTAGATGCTTAGAAAAATCAAGTGAGTGGGCATGAATAAATTGTCTTTATAATTATTAATAATTATATTTATTTATTTATTAATAAATTTATTTTGTGAAGTAGATTTATACCAACCACATTAAACTTTAATTTCTGTTTGATTATATTATTTGTTGCGAGGTGTTTTTCTTTACAATTGTTTTCTCTATTCATGTTTGGAGGGCGGTATTGTTCTCCTCTTTTTATATGAATCAACATTTTGTTTTAAAGTTATTTTTATAAACTGTTGATTATTTTTATTTTTATTTTAGTTAAATTGGAGTATTGTTTCCTCTGTTTTCTTCAACATATTATTATTATTATTATTATTATAACAAATTCAAATTATTTACAACATAGCAAAAAATTTTATTTGCGTTTTCAACAAGTATAAATAAATGCAGGAAACTAATTTTTTAATTTTGTTAAAGAAAATCTAATATACGAAATATTGAGAACAAAGCTAACGATAATAGTTAATTAATTTTAGGGATTTTTACAAAAAATACTGAAAAAATAAGAAAAAATTTTATTTTTCCTGTTGTAAAAATATTTTTTCAAAAATATTACATATTTAAAAATATTTTTTCAAAAATACGACGTATATTAAAAATACCAAACATATACCAAAAAATAATAAAAATTAAAAAAAATCATAAAAATAAAAAAATAAAAAATCATATATTTATGTAATTTTCAGTTATTTTTATTCAAGTAATCGCTAATTATTATTTTGGGCCCTAAAGTCTAAAACCCTGGATCATAAATTATATTTTAGCTCCATACCATTGAGCGCATGTACATACATTAATTAATTGACCATCTAAGGGTTGCTTATAAAAATAAAATGTTAGGACTTGGGAGGATATATAACATGTTTAAATAAAAGTAGAAGAGAATAATACAATTTTGGAAGAAATTTACGTATTAGACCTATAAATAATAATCATGTCGCAAAGAACATTATGTGTAGGAAGCATCAATCCTGTCTTGTGTGAAAAATTAAGTTTAAAACAACTTAGATTTCTATTTTCTTTTTTCTTGTCGTTAAATCAGGCATCAGAATTATTCATCCTGGTGGATTTTTTTCAATTTTTCATTCGTGTTGGGCTTTCAATTCAATCAATTTCACCATTTGGTGAGTTTCTTTCGGTTGTCATCCAGTTTTAAATTTGTAAGTGTTAATTGGACTTAATAAAAAATTATTCTGACTCAGTTGTCACTTAAGGGATTGTTAATATAATAAATTTCTCATGGATTAAATACAATATGCTAAATAACTTTATATATAATATAAAGTGGCTCTGTAATTTTAATAGTTGGCTTTTGAGGTTAATACTTTCAATAATATTTAAGCTCCAACATTACTAACAATAATGAGTTAATGTCACGTCCCAAAAATGGAATATGACGGTCCTAGGGTGTGGGACCCGCTTACACTACCAACACCCATAGAACTACTACTATGAACTCATCAACCACCAAATCTCATATGTCAATCCCATCTCAACTCCAACACATATTTCTCATATCAAAATACATCTTCAATATTTAATTATATAATCCATAATATGCTAATTAATTTACATCACTTCTCTACATATAATACATAATAATTACTAATTAATCTAATTAACTATAGAGCTTCTAATATACAACAAAAAAGTTATGTTTAAAAATATTTACATAGAAAGGAGATCTGGTTCCTTTGAAGAAGAATAAAATCTCGGAACCGCTACTATTACTTCTTCCCTAAAAAATGTCAAACTACTAAGGGGTGAGTTTTACAACTCAGTGAGTTATAAATATACTATTATGCAATAAGATTAGGTAAGGACAGGATAATCTATCAAATGTTTACATACAAAGTAATAGGTAATAAATGATTAATTAAGGAAAATATAGTCACATAAATAAAAAAAAAAAAGGCTTAATGAATAGGAAATAAAACATAACAAATATAGGGTCTCATACTCGTGTAAATCTTATTAGCTATCTTTTAAGTAGCTTAAACTCGTGAAATGACATAAGGCTGATCAAACCTTATGGCTAGGATTTAACCTTTCCTAGCCAAGGTTAATAAATTAATCAATGTGCACATTGCCGATGGTTCTCACCCACTACTCCATCGGAATGTAGCTCTGTCATGTCACTAAATAATCAATCCAATAGTGATTTTGGATACAATTACGCTCAAATTCAATGTCAATATTATAAGAAAAATCATATGAAATTGGTAAATTCTTCAATGAATAAATTTGGTAACTATAAAGTATATTAACAATAATACTATAATAATCAATAAGAAATTTCACATAAAATGAAATCAATTTCAAATGGTTAGGCTAGGTTTATGTTTCATGTGTATCAATGTATCAACTGACAATAAATTCAAGGTTAAACATTTGGTGGATAAAAATTTGATTTCTTTGAGGCATTTAATCAAACATATAGTGGACATAATTTTGGATTCACTTAGATAAGGCTTGGGGGCAATTTCAAATAAATCCAAGTAACATATATCAAACTCATATTGCAAGAAAAATATTAGACAATTCAATTTAAGTAAAAATCAAGAAGAATGGTCACTAAATTAACATGAAAATTGAACAAAAATTCAAGGAAATTGGCTTCTGAAATTCAACCAACATGGTATCCAAAGGAGAAAAGTTATAAAGTTTAAGCTTGCTAATTTTTATGCATAATAGTATAAGTATAACTCAGCTTAATTGCTATTTGAAGTAAAAACACTTTAAAAACTTCAAAATTCACCTAAGGTCAATTTGTCCTTCATTTACTCTTCCTTCACCACTTTCAAGTTCCTTTGATTCTACAATATTTAATTCACATAATTTAGACTTAATTTAGCTTGAATATTCATAATTTGAACTTATTTTGAATTAAACTCAACTCTTTGAAATTTTAAATTTTGACATAAACCCTAACCCTATGATTTTTCTATCTACAACTTAACATATGCTTCTATTTGCTTGATTAAATATTTATATTCATCATTCTAATTATTTTAAATGAAATAGAAGAAAGTTTAGATTAATTATCTCAAATTCTTCAATTTTCCAACTTGGCTCTTCTTTGGAAATTTTAGTTTTTTCTTAGATTTTTTATGAGACTTCTTGTAGTTTTTAGGTATTTAGGCTTAATTTAAGGGGTAAAATAATTAGGTTTAAGTTTGGAAAGTTTTGGATGGAAGAATTTTGAAAGAAGAAGAAAAAAATAGAGGTGGGAAGACAAGCAAGGTGGTTCAGCCACCATAGGGAGAAAAGAAGAAAATTTGGGCCAAAAATAGAATTCTCTAGAATTTTGAGATATTTTTGGAATTTTTGATATTTATAATTTAGCCCCTTAACTTTTTTATTTATAAATTTATCCTAAAAGTTTTAATATATATATTTGGCTCCAAAATTTATTTTAGATACTACTAATTTCTATAATTTATTTGTCATATAAATTTTAGGCCTCATAATTAATTTGGTGAAATTCTATCTTAAATTAGATATTTTAGGTATAAAATTTGAATTTCAGGTACTAAACTATAATTTTACTTCTAACTGTCTATTTTGGGTACTAGGTTATTGTTTTATGTCTAACTGTTTAATTAAAGACTTTAAAGTCAACTATATAAATTTATGGGGTCCTATTTGTAATTACCAAAAAATTCGGGGTGTTACAATCTACCCCCTTCAATAAAATTCGTCTTTAAATTTTAACTATACATACCTTACTTGTAAAATAACAGGGGATATCTAGTCTTTATATCATATTCGCTTTCCCATGTATATTCTTCTATCGAATGATTCTTCCATAGAATTTTAACCATCAGTATCGTCTTATTTCAGAACTGCCTAATTTGTCGATCCACTACTTTGATTGGCATTTCTTTATAAGCTAGGTCTTCATCTACTTCAATGGTTTGTGGTTGAAGCACATGCGATGGATTCAGAATATATTTGTGAAGCATAGATATGTGGAAGACTAGATGCACGTGGCTGTGTTGTGGTAGAAGTGTTAGTCTGTAAGAAACATTGCTGACTTTATCTAAAATCTCAAATAGCCTGACGTAAGGTGGTGATAGTTTCCTCTTTTTGCCAAATCGCATCATACCCTTCATTAGAGAGATTTTAAGAAACACATGATCACCCACTGCAAATTGAATGTCTTTGCACTTTGGATCTGAGTAACTTTTCTATCAGCTAAATGTTGTCTTCATCCTTTCTTAATAATGGAGATTTTCTCCATAGTATTTTTAATCAGCTCTGGCCCTTCTAATTATTTCTCTCCTGGTTCAATCCAACAAATGGGCGATCTGCATTTTCTACCATATAATGCTTCATACGGTGCCATGCCGATAGAAGAATGATAGATGTTGTTATAAGCAAATTCAATTAATGGTAGATACTGATCCTAACTACCTCCAAAATCAAGAACACACAGTCGTAGCATATCTTCTAATGTTTATATAGTACACTCTGTCTGTCCATCAGTTTGTGGATAAAAAGCCGTACTGAAATGTAGTTGAGTATCCGATGCTTCTTGAAATTTTTGCCAAAATCGTGACGTGATATAAGTTCCTCTATCCAATATGATTGCCAATGGTACCCCGTGCAGTCTGACTATCTTATCAACATATAATTGAGCATACTGGACAACTGAGTAGGTTGTTTTGACTTCAAAAAAATGAGCAAATTTAGTTAATCGATTTACAATCACTCATATAGAATCATAACCACGCTAGGTCCTCGGTAATCTTACTACAAAATCCATTGTCACCTGATCCCACTTCCCTTTAGGCAACTCAATTTCCTGAAATAATCCTGATAACTTCTGATGCTCGAATTTTACCTGCTGACAGGCTAATCATGTAGACACAAATTTTGCTACCTCTAGCTTCATATTAGGCCACCAGTAATATGCCTTTAAATCGTGATACATTTTGGTTACTCCAAGATGGACATTATAAGCTGCGGAATATATTTCCTTCATAATTCGTTCTTGTAGCCCATCCACATCTGGTACACATAACCGTTGCCCATATTTTAATAAAAAATTATCTGCCATGAAATCATGAGCTTTACCTACTTGTACATCTTCTTTTAGCTTCACCATCTGTGGATCTCGATCTTGTACTGCCTTAATTTATTCAATCAATGGTGATTTGATCATAAATTGGTTTATCAAAGTCTGATTCTAATCTTGGGTACTCATCTCCAATTTAACTCTCATGTCTAACAATTCTTTCATTTCCTTTATCAACAGTCGCAGTGAACTAACAATATGAGCCAAGCTTCCCATTGATTTTCTGCTCAGTGCATCAGCTACCACATTAGCTTTATCTGGGTGATACAGGATCTGACAGTCATAATCTTTCAATAATTCAACCCATCTTCTTTGCTACAAGTTTAGTTCCTTCTGCTGAAAAATATATTAGAGATTTTTATGGTATGTGTATATATCACATTTCTCCCCATATAGATAATGTCTCCATATCTTTAATGCAAAAACCACAGCTGCCATCTCCAAGTCATGGGTTGGATAATTTTGTTCATGTTTCTTCAACTGTCGTAAAGCATATGCAATTACTTGACCATTCTACATTAATACTCATTTCAAACCAACTCTAGACGAATCATAATATACAAAAAAAACCTCCAGTCCCAGATGGTAATGCTAACATAGATGTATAAGTGAGACAATTCTTCATTGTTTGAAAGCTCTTCTCACATTCATCTGTCCATATAAATTTCTCATGCTTCCGCGTCAATTTGGTCAGTGCAGCTGCTATTTTGGAGAAATCTTTAACAAATCTCCTGTAATATCCAGCCATACCAAAAAAACGTCAAACCTCTATAACATTAGTAGGCCGTGGCCAATCCGCTTTTACTTTCTTTGGGTCCACCTTAATTCCATCCTTACTCACTACATGTCCAAGAAAACATACCTCCGTGAGCCAAAATTTACACTTCTATATTTTGGCATATAATTTGTGTTCTCGTAAAGTCTGAAGCACTATCCACAATTGCTCCTCATGCTCCTTTTTACTCTTAGAATAAACAAGTATGTCATCAATGAATACAATGATAAATATGTTTAAATAAGGTTTAAATACCCGATTCATCAAATCCATAAATGCAGTAGGGGTATTGGTCAACCCAAATGGCAGTACCAACAACTCATAATGACCATATCGGGTCCGAAATGCAGTCTTCGACACATCTTGTTTCTGAATTCTCAACTGATGATACCCCGATTTAAGGTCAATTTTGAAAAAATAACAAACACCTTGTAAATGATCAAATAGATCATCTATCCGAGGTAACATATATTTATTCTTGATGCTCATTTTGTTTAACTGCTGGTAGTCTATACACATCCATAATGATTTATCTTTCTTCTTCACAAATAACATGGTGCATCCCAAGGTGAACTACTTGGATAAATAAACCCCTTATCCAACAATTATTGTAATTGCACCTTCAATTCTTTCAACTCCGAAAGAGCCATTCGGTAGGGGGTATTGATATAGGATCTAATACTGAATAAACATCTATTTCAAACTCTATCTCTCTTTTTGGTGGTAACCCAAGCAAATCCTCAGGAAAACATCAAAGAACTCAATAACAATTGGGATTTGATATATCCCTTTAGAAACTACACTGATATCCATCACACTAGCCAAGTACAAATAACCCTTCCGTAGAAGTCATTGCGCTCCAATAACTGATATTAATTTGGTTCAAGTATCACATCTGTCATCTTGATACATAAATTTATCTTATTCTTCCGGTTGAAATTCTATCTTCTTCCCATGACAGTCAATAACTGCATGGCGATTTGTTAACCAGTCCATACTCAAAATCACATCAAGTTCTAATACTGGTAATTCAACAAGGTCTACCAATAATTTTCTACCCTCAATTTCAACTTCACACCCTTTATACACATACTGCACATTTATACTTTCACCCATAGGAATAGTTATTTCTAAGGGTATATGCATTAATTGTTTCTCCTTACCATGTTTATTAGCAAAGTATGGTAAAACAAATGAGTGTGTAATACCAGAGTCAAATAATACTTGTGTCGGAACATATTGAATAGAATTTGGTGAAATTTTATATTAAATTAGGCATTTTAAGTATAAAATTTGAATTTCAGGTACTAAATTATTATTTTATTTCTAATTATCTATTTCGGATATTATGTTATTATTTTATGTCTAACTGTTTAATTAAAGACTTTAAAGTCAACTATATAAATTAATGGGGTCCTATTTGTGATTATCGAAAAACTTGGGGTGTTACAATTAAAAATTTTAGGTTTAGATATTAATTTTAATCTACACGAGTTTTCATCAAATTGAAAAGAATCATTAAAAGGAGAGAACTAACTCCTCCTATTATGTAATTCAGGATTTGATCTCCCATGAATAATAAAAGAAAAAGAGAAAATATTTATTGAAGTAAAAAATTTATAAATGATGAAATGTGATGAATTAAGCCTTTTTATTTTTACTAGTTATAGGAAGTTTAATTTGTTGCTTCCCCTGCAGTGACAAGAATTGCATACAAAATTTCATTCCAAGTGTCTGGAACTCCAGCAAGGCACCAATGGCTACAATCATTTCCTTTTTTTATGTCATTTCCATACATTGAAGGGTGCCCATCCTTTCTTAGCTGTGATAATGTTGTAATGTCAAGTAATGTAATGGGTACTTTTGTATTACTCAGTACTTGTTTTACCACAGTAACTTCTTTTGGTGAACCACTTGGATATGTTGTTCCACTTATTGGTTGGGTTTGCCCATTGCATGTTGAATTTGGTTGATTCCATTCTTCACCACTAGACCATCCACCACCAAAAGCAATTCCAAACATTATTAGTCAATTGTAAATGATATACAAGTAATAATTTTGGTGGAATTTAAAAAATAAAACAGAAGTCAACTATCATTATTCTTTCCCTTTTTTTAGAAAAAATTAATTCCAATTAAAATATCACAATTCTAAAAATAACTCCAATATTTTAATTAAATTATTTATAATCATAAGATTATGAATTAATTATACAACAATCGATAAATATGCAAAGCTATTTAAGTTTGTATTACAAAATATATTCAATTTCAACTTGAATTTAATTGAGTTCAAATCAGAGCAGCAAATAAAAGTAAAAGTTTAATTATTTTTAAATAATTAATTTGAGTGGCTTAGTGATCTAATTGAATAGTGATACATCGTTTAATTATATATA